>NW_019291151.1:0-92068 GCF_000500325.1 Leptinotarsa decemlineata | reverse complement strand
GTAAATAAAATCCAACTAATTTGAATTAGAGTTTATTCATTACTGTTGAAAATAGGAAAGTCTGCGATCGTCGGTCGCAAATCAGAATATAAAAATATAAAAAAATACTTCGTTTTTATAATGCTATCCTGACCACGAATACAGAGTGATTCAGCTGTACATATATAACAATAACATTGAAGCAAAATTGTAAAACAATAGATAAAAAGTACTTACTAACTTGAGTTTATAGTGAAAAGTCGAAAGTTTCACTGAGAAACACAAACTTAGTCCTTTTCATTATGTAGAAAAGTGTCAAACATTAAATTTTTATGGTTTAAAGAAAAAATATATATAAAACTTATTCAGAAGTAACATTTAAAGGATTTGAAATTTTAAATTTTATTTTAACGGCCANTCCTATTGTTAATAAAATATTAATATTTTTTTTCTTATATTCGCTTATATTTTCATTTCAACCCTTCCGAAACAGTAAAGAGATAAAAAATGCCAAATATGTAAAAAATGAATCTCTAGAATGTATGTTTTTCGCTTTTTTTAGCGATAGCGGTCATTATGACGGGTGTTCTGTGTAAAGGGTAGCTTAGAGATGTTCCGGGTAGAGGGTTAACATGTTTTAAAAAATGTCCTAAACATTTTTCAATTGAAAGATGCTATTATAAAGTCGATCAGGCACTTATAATGAGTATTTGTAAATCCTTTATGATTTGTCTGTTATTTGTGTATTTGGGTGAATATATGTATATATGTGTATAAGTGTATATATGTATATATGTCTGTATATGTATATATGTGTTACACGATTAACTGAGTATATTATTCTTTTTAATGTTTACTTCTACTGTTTATCATTACTATAGATGAACGACAATAACACCTGCAAATTTACTGTTCTGTTACATACAATTTAACTGAAAGTTATCATGTTCTCATAATTTTAGATAAACGACTACTCGTATACAATACTTGTATTGTCCTTCTGGAGAAGAAAGTATCATTATCATTATTATTATTATTTATTTTTTTTGTCACCGTAGTGTGCGCTGGTCAGGCCCTATCCCCCGAAGCCCCGATACATTCGGGAGGGCGCGCTAACGCCCTTCCGAATATATCGGGAGGGCGCTGGTGCTAGTATTTATTATTATTATTATTATTATCATTCTCGAAAGCTATACAGTTCAAAAAAATATTACTGGAGTTCAGTCCCAACACCAAACCGTTATTATTTTTAACACTTTGACACGTGTTAGACCTGTTTAATCTTTCCCTTGAAGGTGATCACTTGGTGATTGGAACACGTGTCGAGGTGTTAAGAATAACGGTTTGGTGTTGGGAAAAAACTCCAGTAATATTCATTACTGCACTGAAGGCTCCAAACAGTGCATCACTATACAGGTCAATATATAAAAGAATCACTTTATGAAATTTTACTCGCATTGAACTTCTCAAAGGTGAACTACGAAGCTTCATGATAGGACATTATTTGTCTTTCTTTCTCTTCAGCACAGATCTGGATACTATTACGAAATGAAGAACTGAATTCAATAATGATTTCACGACCTTAAGTTTGTGATTTTCCTTTGTAATTTAGCTTATACTGACTATTCCTAATAATATTATCTATAAAAGTGTCGAACAGGAAAATATAGGATTTGATTTGATTTGATCTACTTATGCCTGGATGACAGTACGTAATGATATTCATCGCTAATTTGATTCAATCCCAGCCATAGGAATCTTGTCTGAAAATGAGAGAGATACATTTTTAGGAGAGATTATACTTTGGAAAAAAGTGTTGGCTTCCTACTCCTCCATCTGTATGCAAAAAAATGTAGGAAACTTCCAAAGAAAGGAAGAAAGCAAACAATTTCGGAATAAATTGCATACAAAGATGTGTAGACATTTTAGACATTTGGAATTTTAGATTACCTACCTTTTCTTTCCCAATCCTTGTGTCATTGAAACTTTTCTTTGTCAATCAATTGCAGTAAATAATCTAAATAAATATTCTCAATTATGTCAAAAACTATTTAATTTCATAGAAAAGAAGATTTACTAGAAAAATGTGTGCTTGAAAAATTAACTTTTTTGCGAAGAAGTAACTTTTAGAGACAAACTGGGAGAAAAAGTCCTCTTTCTTTAAGTACAAAACACAAACAGTACAGAAAAATGTTCGAAGCGCTCTAGAAGTGGTACCTGTGCAAAAGTATCGATTCATGTTGGATTTGAATCACTGGAGAATAAATTAATTTGAAAAAAGTTCTCAGAAAGTTTATTCCACATGAACGCATTTCTCCAAACGGAAGAGTTTCTAAACAGTGAAGTTTATGGTTACTGAAGAACCACAAAACGATGATCAGCCACAGTCCGTGACGTATTTCTGATATGTACCGCTCTTGGTGGAATCAAATGTGACAACTCACTTGAACACTTGCCGTGGAAATATCTATGGAAGAGAGACAAATCTCCACTTTTTCTTCGATGATCCGGACTATCAAGGTTTGAAGTGATGTTCACGTCTTCAATCTTCGGGGTTTGCTTAGAGGCAGAGCTCCGTACATGTGGACAATACTCCAAAGAAGATCTGATCTGAGCTTTATAAAACATTAAAAATTGCTGAGATGTGTACAGTTTTCTGGTTCGGAACAGTGTTCCAAGCTTTTGAGAAGCAGCCTTTGCAATTCCTGCGACATGATTATGTCACGACATGTTGGTGTCCATTTCAACCCACAACAAACTTATCGAAGCAGAATGCGGAATTGTCTATTCTGACATCATTATACCCGGTTCGGGAACATTTATCTTTTTGGAGAAAACTGATGCCTGGGTTTTTGTGAACCTGGTTAGTTTCACCCAAATTTAAAATCACTTCTAGATCCATATCAAAATATGCCACTTTCTGCTACCGGTGAAAATGTGCATTTGCAGCCGACAGGTTGAAAAGTCTGCAAAATACTGTTTCAAATTCATATGCGCACTTTTTGAGTACGATGACGGTCCCATCATCAGACGCCTTGCATATATTAAGCTATTTCAAAATTTCTCTGACTAGATTTTGTCAAACAGTAATTTCTGGCATTGTGAATTTTCGTGTGGGAAAAGTGGGTGGTGCCTTCCCCAGAAAATCGACTGTGAAGTGGGACGCAAATTTTTCAGCTAGTAGATTTGCTTCATCTATGGCTGCTGTTGCAATTGAACTATCTGCTTGGGTCAGTGCTGAAATTGTGGATTTTGTTAAGTTTTGATTAACAGCTTCAGCTATAGACCAGAAGAATCCAGATCCATTTTGATTGGCAAGCAATTTATCTCTCGAAACAACTTCTTCCATACAAATATCGAATTTCCCGAAAAAACGAAATACTTACAAGAAAACTATTTTCATATGAACAGTAAATTATACAAAAAACCCCTTTTTTCTCTTCAGTTTGTACTCCATTGTGGAACTGGATCAGACATAATTCATAAGTAAGCTACACAAAATGAATATGAGTTACCAAAACCTTTCTTTCACAAAAGCTGATCTTTCCTGAAAATATACCCCTTTCAATAATAATTATTCCCCAGTTTGAAGTCATAGAGAATTTGTAAACAGAAACATAAAATTATAGGAAAAAAAACATATCATATCAACGTAGGTGAGACGGTAGCTGATTCTACTCAGTCAATCAACCGCTTTGTGAATTGGGGGTTCAAGCCCTACCACTGAACGATATATTTTCACTACTTATCGTCCAACCCATGCTAGTGATCGCACGTTAAAAGATAGGATCGCTTTAATCCTCAGCTCGCACAAACTTCGTCTTCTGTGGGTTGTCGTTCTCAGAAGAAAGACAGTTGGTTTCAACAACAGATTTTCTATAGAAAGTTAATAGTATCTACTTTAAATTCGTCCCAACTCGAATGAAATTAAACTAATTAAGAGTTGAATATTTCAGAAATTTAAAAAACCCTGAGGATTCCATTGAGAACACCAGTTTTTCATCATTTCAGAAATGAAGAACGGCTTGAAAACATAGCATTCGACGTACATTTTTAAATCTGAGTCAATTTTTTTTGAATAATGTGAACGTAGTCTTAAAAAAATCACAGAAAATTTCAACGAAAATTTTTTGACAAAAAAATTATCCTATCAAATTTGTCTATTTCTAGTCATGTGTGTCGAAATAACCAATGAAACCATCATTACACTGAAAATTTTTTGCCGAAAAAATTATCCTATCAAATTTGTCTATTTCTAGTCATGTGTGTCGAAATAACCAATGAAACCATCATTACACTGATAACTACCCATGGATAGTTTTCACGAGTAGTTATCACTTATGTCATGACATTGCTAAGCAACCAACACAATAAAGTTGTTTGACATTTCAGTAATTCAATTTATTTCGAAAATGTCACTTTCTCGCTTTGGTGTTCAAAATGATGCGGCAATTGACAAAATCATTGAAGAAAATACACCAAAAAATACTGTCAATAGTAAAAAATACACTTGGAAAATATTTATGGAGTTATATCATTATACGAATTGTTCTTTTAATAACTGTGTGTTCAATAAATAATTTTGTTCGAATTGCAAAAAAATTTCTCACCGAATATCCCTCGAACATTGATAAATAACTCATAATTTTATCACAACTTCCTCAAGCACGTTATTTTAGGTAACATTCCTCCGCCTTCGGCGTCGGGATGTTACCAAATAACGTGCTTTCGAAAACTGTGATAAAATTATTTCGTTAGTTATCAATGTCCTTGGGATATTATAGCTGATAATGAAATATCATTACCAACTGATCAAGAAAGATGTAATGATTCAGCTACATATCAGATACATCTGCCAGTTTTTTTTATCACAGCCACTGTATTCATGATGTATTCAAGAAACAAAAAATATCAACTTATGATGCACTGTTTGTAACCATTGGTTCCAAACAGTGCAGATGATCACCAAGTGATCATCTTCAAAGAGGAAGATTAAAACTAGAAACTAGTGCGAGCTAATCCTATTTATGCTATAAAGGTAATCCTTCAAAATTCAAGGCAGCAAAAATTGCTGGATCAGGCTAATACCTGGCAAATTCGTTAAATTCTGTTGACAGACATTGTGGAATTTCCTCTACTCAATATTTAATACGGAAAATGTTTCCTAATGAATGGATATTTATCTAATACCTACAATGAGAAGTGTCAAGGGACATGTAGTTGATAACTACCGATGAATCTAGCTTACGAGCACCTTTGGTGGAATGTTCAAAGCGGTTATAGATTATTTTTCCAAGTGAGCTTATGTCCCAATTCCCACAATCTCCAGTAGCAGGGAGTTATTCAATTCTAATTGATCATTGAGTAAATTACCTAAATTCCTGAATCCATTGATTTCTAAATATTCTCGAAGATTGAGTTTCAAACTTTTTCCTTGTGAATGTAACACATCGCTCTTGCTCAAAACTGTATATTGGCTAATCAGGGAGAATATTTTCCTAAAAAATTAAAGAGAATAGAAGCAGTTTTGTAAATAGAAAGACCAATTTCACATTTTCAAACCACATTCCAGCCAAAGGACATGAGTTCAATCATGAATACGATGTGTTACAATTCGAAGAGAGAAGTTTGAAACTCAATCTTCTAGAATGTTCAGAAATCAATAGATTCAGGAATTCAGGTAATTTACTGAATGATCAATTAGAATTTAATACCTTCCCGTTACTAAATATTTTTTCAAATGTGAAAACTGGGACATAAGCTCAGGTAATTTAATTCATTACAAACCCAGGTAAAAATCAAGTATTCGATGCAGGTACTTCAAATTGTAGAAAGTGATATATTAGGCATTGAATATGTAGAATTAGTTTGTGAAGCCATGCTCGAAGAATCCATTGTATGACGTGTTGCATTTTTGTAAAATCGTTTAGTGAAAATCCCACAATAAAGTATTTTTTGAATACGTTAGTTATGTATTTTCATCAAGTATTGACCAATGCCATCATATATAAGAGGAGGAACTGGAATTTTCCGAAACCTTAAGCAATGTCCGCCGTATGTCTCTGATAACAAAGCTGAAAAATTATGTTCTGAAAAAACTCTACTAACGTGTACTTGTGATGCACTGTTTGAAACTTTTGGTATAGTGATTGATATTATTGGAGATTTTTTCCCAACACCAAACCGTTATTTTAACACCTCGACAAGTGTTTCAATCACCAAGTCATCATCTTCGAAAGGAGGATCAAACTGATCTTCCTCTTCTTCTTGAAGATTATCACTTGACGATCGGAGCACGTGTCGAGGTGATAAAATAACGCTTTGGTGTTGGGAAAAAACTACGGTAATATTTTTTCAATCAACGGCGATCCCAGATTTGCTTGAAGGGACCATAACTGATGACGATTCATGGGTATATGGTTATAACATCGTAAGCAAAGTCCAATATTTTCAAGGAAAGAGCCCAGGGAGTCAAGACCGCAAAAAAACATGCCAAGTTTGATAAAATGTCAAGGTTATGCTCACTGTTTTTTTCGATTACAGTGGCGTATTGTATTAGTAGTTCCAATGCAATTAGGGGTATTATCTTGAAGTTTTGCGTCGTTTGAGAGAGCCCAAGGACATATCAAAAAGTGCATATCAGAACTGCTTCGAGGATTGGAAAACACGCTGGCATGATATTATATCTGAGGAGGACTACTTCCGAGGGGAAAGAATAGAAATTGATAAAAATAGAAAATTCAAAATGAAACTTATTTTCAAAAAAGATAATTTTATGTTTCGTGATCGAGAAAATTCATATAAATTGTTTCTACATGAATTCTCTTCGAAACTTTCAACACAATCTGAATTCATGAAACCAGCACCTCTTCCAATCACCAGAACTTTGATACTGTTCTCGAAGCGCGGTTCACCAACCAAGTTGACGTCTTCAAGAGATAAATACGCCAACTTGCTTGATGTACTGGTCTTTGAGACTGGTTATGATGTGATGTTGTTGGAAGGACTTCTCGAGAAATGATTATGGAAAATTTTTAAAAATTGTGACATGTCGCGGTTTCGTAAACTTTCAAGTGGATATTGATTTGTGTTTTTCCAATACGTTTCCAATATTTCTGTCCAAGAATGTTATTCAATCAAAATCGTTAGGTGAGTATCAATAATTATGTTCTGATACAGACTGACCGTCACTCTCTAAAAATTTCATAGTGATCTCATTCAATTATACATACCTCAACACAATCCAACATTCCACAGTTCAAATTAACGATGCTGATGAAAAGATGATGGAGTTGTACGGAATCTGATACGGCACGAAACCTAATTTTGTTACTTCAAGAAAGTTAACGCTGGCTGGTTGGAAACATCTCTAACTTTTTCATTATTCTGTTTGCGAAAAACTAATTGATACCTATCAAAACTTTTGTCTGGATGCGACTTCTTGGCGTTGTTCATGCGGTATCCTAATGAAAATATCGCCACATTTCGGAAAGTAAAAATCTTCAGTCTAGACATTCATTGCAGTAGTATTCAAATGATAAAATTTAGGGTAGTTGTTTATGACTTGAGCCGATTATGTTTTCCTAGTCTCAAAGCGATGTATCTGGGTCGGAGGTGAGACATCTGGTCACTAAACGTAGCCACGGTCACAGGATATATATTTTTATTCTGCTAAGGAAAAATATAAGGTAGACAGTTTGGGATGTTTCATAATTTTGATCTGGGAATGCCGAAGAGTATGAAGTGAGGTACTGGGAGTGCGAGTTGAACCTCGAACGAGACAAGTCGTTCTTTCTTTCAGTTGTTCGAATTTTGAAACTTCGTTTCCCAAGAACATCAATAATGATACCTTGACACCACTTATCAGAACCATGTCTAAAATCGCGAACCCAAACTCTATCGTTTACCTCGAAGTTTTCCCTTTTTCTCCCCTTGAAATTATTAATTTGAATGTTTTGTTTCCTATTGACAGTATTTTTCACAGACGGCAAACATAAATCAAATCTACATCTCAAATTACGTCCCAGCAACAATTTTGCTGGTGTTTCACCTGTCGTAGTATGAGGGGTATTTCTGTAATGGAACAGAAACCGATTTATTATTAAATTCAAATCAATATTATTGCTATCATGTTTTGCTTTCAAAATCGCCTTTTTCATGTTTTTAACTGCACTCTCCGCTTGTCCGTTAGTTGAAGGATGGTAAAGAGCGCCTGTAATGTGTTCAACACCGCTGGCTTCAAGAAAACTTTCAGACAAAAAGGTTGTGGCATTATCCGTACAAAGTTGAAAAGGTAACCCAAATCTTGCGAAAAGTTCCCTAAAAATTTTGATTGTAGTGGAAGCCGTAATATTACCCACTTCAAAACATTCAATCCACTTGGACGTAGCATCTTCTATAACAAAAAAATTTTTACCACCAACTGGGCCGAAAAAATCAGCATGAAGTCTGGTCCAGGGTTCTTCAGGCCAGTTCCAAGTAACAAGAACTGATTTTGGTGGATTACTACCATAAATTTTACATGCATCACAAGTTTTTGCGATTAATTCGATTTGATTGTCTAATGAGGGCCACCAAAAATATGAACGTGCTAAACCCTTCATTTTTACAATCCCCATATGTGAACTATGAATTTCTTTCAGAATACTTTCTCTGTACTTAAGTGGTACAATGAGACGATAGCCCCACATCAAACAATTTTGTTCGATGGAGATCTCATTCTTTCTAATAAAAAACGGAATAAATTCTTTCGAGGGGCATTCACCTGGCCAACCATTTCGTACATAAAAAGATATTTTGCTTAGAATGGGATCAACTACTGTACTATATTTAATACTTTTGAAATCTAATTTAAGATCTGATTGTTCCAAGTACTGCAAATAAGAGATATTCGAAAGGATATCATCCTGTTTTTCACACTCCATAGGCAGTCTGGACAAAAAATCGGCTGTATTATTCGTAGATTTCACATATCGAATCTCATATTCAAAACTTGACAAGATATGTGCCCACCTTTGCAGGCGGTTCGCAGCAAATATTGGAAGGTCCTTCTTATCACCAAATATTGTCAAAAGTGGTTTATGATCTGTGAAAAGAAGAAACTTCTTACCGTATAAATATTGAAAAAACTTTTTCAAACCTAAAATTATTGCCGCCGCATCCTTTTCTACTTGCGAGTATTTCATTTCTGTAGAATTTAGCAAACGTGAGGCAAATGCTATAGGTCTTTTCTTATTATTATTATAAATGTGACTGATTGTTGCACCAAGAGCAAATTGCGATGCATCAACTGTCAATTTGACACTTCGATCTGGATCAAAATGAGCCAAAATCGGAGCAGACATGAGCATTTTTTTTGCCTTTTCAAATGCAATATGGCATTCATTCGACCAAACCCATTTAGATTCTTTCTTTAATAAACTGTACAATGGCCTTAGTATATCAGAAATATTTTGTAAAAATTTGCAATAGAAATTTAAAGTACCCAGGAATGATTTGAGTTCAGTTATATTTTTTGGAATTGGAATCAATTTAATTGCTAATATTCGTTCCTCAGAGGTATGGAGACCCTCTTTATTAATCACGTGACCCAAATAGGTTACAGATTCTTGAAATAAAGAACATTTATCCTTTTCCACTTTCAATCCGCATTCTTGTAACCGATACAAGACTTTATCGAAACGTTCAAAATGTTCTTGATCATTTCTTCCAGTTACGAGGATGTCGTCCAAAAAGTAAACAACTCCCGGCATATTCTGGAACATTTGATCCATTATTTTCTGGAAAATAGAAGGAGCGCTCACAATACCATATGTATATGGTATATGTATATGGTATATGTATATGGTATATGTATATGGTATATGTATATGGTATATGTATATGGTATATGTATATGTATATGGTATATGTATATGAAAAAATTCCCTTATGTGTAGTTATAGTTACCAGTTTCTGAGACTCTTCAGACAAAAGTACTTGTTGATAAGCCTCACTTAAATCTATTTTCGAAAACTTCTCACCACCCTCCAATTGCGAAAAAAAAAATTCTATGCGCGGTAAAGGAAAGTGCTGAATGTTCAAATGAGGATTTAAAGTGATTTTAAAGTCGCCACACAGTCTCAATTCTCCATTTGATTTGAGAATCGGCACAATAGGCGTTGCCCATTCCGAGAATTCAATAGGAACCAAAACATTATTTTCAACTAACCTATCAATTTCCCTTTCAATTTTTAACTTTAAGGCAAATGTGCGGGAGTCTTGTTTGTTTTACCCAATAGATGCAAATGTGCATGATGATCATGCCTTGATCACGCATCTATCTTTGTTTGGGTTACTTTGTTAGTTGGCTGGATATAGTTTAGATCAAATTTATTCTAAAATGTCAAACCTGATCTTCGAACTGAGAGTTAGTCTCTAACAAAAAACAGGAATAAAAACATGGATTCGGAATATGAAAACAAGAGTAACGCACCAGAAATTCGTAATATAGCAGTTCGTCACTCAATAATGAGAGTAATGGAGGAGTGGGAAACTCAAATAGCTTTATGTCACACGAATTTGTAAGAAATTCCTGGAGCAGTTAGTTGAACTCAGGGCTTATAAACAAGTAATTGTGGGTTCGAGTCATAGCATCATTACTTTTCAATTCTTCTTCGATCACTCAATTATTTAAAAGACAGAGATGAAGATAGATGAGATTTTTGTCTAAAATGATGCAAAGTCAATACAATTACGTGAATAGTTATATAACCATATACGAGTAGTTCATAACAAAAAAATTATGTATGAACGAAATATGTATATCTTGGTTATAACTTGATATAATTGGAAGGGGTAAATTTTTCAGGAAAGAATAATTCTAGGAAGATGGAGAATTTATAAATTGATATTCTCCAGAAGTTCATTTCTCAATAATAAAATGAATGGTTTGGAACAACTCAAATAGCTTTATATAATAAACTAATATAAGACAAGATTGGTACAGCAGTAGTTGGACTCTGGGTTTGTGAACCAGTAATCGTGGTTCAAATCACATCGACTGCCGTTTTTCAATCCTTTTTCAGGCACACATTCCAACTATTTGAAATTGTTTTTAGATAACTTCTTGTTGCTCAATCGGATGAGTCTTGCTTTGATATATTCCCGATTCCACCCTCCAAACCAATATTCGATTATCATTAATACAAGTATTATATTTCAGATATTCCTTACTTTTTTTTATTGACATCACTTCTGAAGACTGAAAAATTTCCTTAAAAATATGCGATCCCACGAAAACCCAATTACAGCAAAAAATCACCGAACTCCGAACAGAATAGCTAATTAAGGACGAAGTACAGAATAGTGAATGAATTCAGGTGATAATTATAAATGGTGCAGATGATTTTTCAATTAGCTAGATAATGAAGCGAAAGCAAAATCTCAAATCCGATTCGAACTTCAAAGACAACAAAAGTTGGACTTTTAACAGGATTCATCAGATAAGGCTATTGCAAGAGCTCTCGTTTAAGTTCATTCGATAAGAGAAAGGGCCGGAGAGTTTTCGGAATTGTGCAATTGTTTCCACGGTTCGACTGTTTCTCTCCTACCTCGCAATTTCATTACGTTCTGCTTTTAATGAAATCATGTCTAAATACTTCATTTGACAATAAAAAACTAGCCTGGCCGTTTTTCATTGAATCAACAAGATGAAAATGGAGGTAATGAACTGAGAGTAAAAGCAGAACAAATTTTATGAAATCATGATGATAGTGATTTCAGTGATGCAGTTATTCTTCAGTTCATACAAATAGCGTTGGTTCATTCCTCATTTCCTTTCTTTGATGTGAAGTACGAGAGGTACTTCACATCAAAGAAAGAGTATCAATTTAATTTTCTCAAGATTCACATTTTTTATCATTATTTCGTATTGTGTTCTGTATCACAAAAAATACTATTCAATACCAGAAACGTATTCAAATATGAACAGGAAGTATAATGAAAATAACTGTAACAACATTGAACGAAATTCATTTTTTGTGGAAAAGTGTAGAAAGGGGCAATTTTTTCAGTTCATCCCGATAAGAAACGATAAGTAAATACGTGAATTCAATGTGATTTTTACGAAGAAACATATTTTATTTATCAGTAACTTGTGTTTAATAATGTTTAATAATCAAAAAAAGAGCTAATAAATTACACAAATAGTTTTAGAATCTGAAACATATTGGACTACTCTAAGGATATTTTGTCCTTTGATGATTTTCAATAGGGCGCTTTGTTTCGAAGAAGTCCACGGAATAGTCCCTTCAATTTTTGCCGCATGTTCAATAAATACCCTGTATATCTCACAGTAAAACAACAAATCAACGCAAATGACAAAAACTCAACTTTGATTTGCCCATTTCAAAATATTCCATTATTGAAGACTCTCATTTATAATGGATTGAAAATATTCAATCACCTTCCATCGTATCTGAAAGGTGCATGCCATTACAGGAAGTTCTGATTTTTTTTTGTTAGAATCCCTATTATAGTTTATCAGAGGACTATCAAAATGCTTTTCAATTCGAACTATGTCTGACTCTCAACACATTTTATGTAATCAATATTGAAATTTTTTTGGCTATTTTCGTATGAATACAAATTGTTTTTATTGTCTTTTTCAGTCCTTTTTTGTTGTTTGCAATGTCCAGTAAATACTTGAAATTTTCTTCGACAGACTCGCAATTTATATTATTTCATTATGTATAGTTTTTCGAGAACATTACCTGATTGAAGAGCAATAGCTATTAGGTGTTATTTTGTTTTTTTTTATTTTGATCAAGCTTTGTCTATAAGACATAGATCTTCAGACAATAAAGCATATTTTGACTTGACTTAACTTTAGCACGACTGTGGGTTCCCCTTATCTCTCATCTTGAATATATATATGGAACATTTTGGAAAACCAGAATGGTTCGAAAGTTTGGTGATATTTGGAATGAAAATCATTAAAATCTGAATGCTTTTATGGGTTATTTTTGAGAACATAAACTGACAATAAAGTTCATGATAGAGATTTATTTTTTGTTTGATGTGATTTGATTGATCTGTGATAGATCTAGCCCTAATTCAGGCAGACTGTGACGTCATCACACCAATCAGGTTGCCTCTCAGCTCGCCTAGGCAACCAGAGTGCACCAAATTGTCACGTAGCGATCTCAAACTATCACGCAGCTCGCCAGCTAATCAGAGCGTACGCTTCTACATCTCAGGACATCGTGGCGGAAGATTTGAATTTTCTGTGGTCATAAATAATTCAGGCAGACAGACGACCAGGCGTATCCCTCAACGAGACAGGCGTTTCAGGGCTGAGGGCAATCTTGTATTGGGTGATGAAATGTACTTGATGTTTATCGGATCGAATCAAATTGATTGAATTGAATAGAAACTAGTTTGCTCCTGTTTAAAATCTGTCTGTTTTAAATCTGTTTTTCCGTTAACCAGCTGTCGCACCCCTACGAACGACAACCCTCAGAAGCCGAAACTTGTACGAGCTAAGGATTAACGAGGTCTTACCTTTTAACGTGTGATTCCTAACACGGGTTTGACAATAGCAAGTGAAGATCGGTCGTTCAGACTAGGGCTTGAACCACCGACCAACACGGCAGTCAATTCGAGTGAGTGAACAAAGCACCCACGCCGAACCGCTTGGCTACCGACCGACCGACTATTATGACACACCAGATGTTCATGCGCTTGAATCACAAATATCATAACCTCAATTTTCTCTGTGCGCTCCATGTCAATTGTCATTACCTCATGAACTGAACATCGTCAATTTGTTTAATTTTCAATTTATTTTATTTTACAAATTTATCAATTTATCATTCTGTCACTTCGAGCAGAGACAAATTCAACAAATCAAAAAACATGAAAATCGGTCCAGCCTCCCTTGATTCATGAATGTTGTAACTAACACAATTTTGCGATTTTGTTTATTTTTTATATTTTGTGTCTGGGTGAAATAATTTGTGAAAAGTCGCTCCTGCTCCAACAAATACAAAATATTGCCAGAATATTTAGTGACACGACTATCGTCAAACTTAAACTATTCTGTATCGTCTTTGACCAATGCGTTATAATGACCAGATTCAAAGCCATAACCACAAGGAACAGTGAGTGCATGAAGATTATTATAGTGATCTGCTAAATTGAATTGTTCATATATTTCGAACCTTCGTAAGAGTTTGGTTTAGTCATGTTTGAAGATCATCAGTGTTATTATTAGATTGACTGGTGCCTCAGCTATACTTGTTGTCTCATAATAGTCAGTTAGTTAGGCGCATATTTGGCAATACATTTGATCATCATCCGTTAAAAGTTTTATTTTCAGATTACGTAACAATAGGCTTTGCACGGATTGGTCATATTAGGAAACGCTAGTTTCACATACGTTTTTGCTACATCCTGAACATTTTCTACAAAGTAAACTAGTGGGGCAACTAGTCCAGCAAACGATCTACAAACAAAAGACGAGATGGACTGTATGGAATCATTCAATCCAGAGCGGTCAGGAGTATTGATCCTGCTATTTTTCTGCTCACGAAAAGTATTCATCAAAATTATTCTTTCTTTCGTGTATTTCAATATTCATGTAAGAGTATTTGTTTCGGCACGGTTTTCTTCCAAATATTATAAATGCATGATTATCACATTCTAGTCAGTTTATTTTGAACCCAACGGTTTCTACTTTCTTTTAGAAATTAACCACAATTTTTGTGGGAGAAAGTGAAAACCAAAAAGCTTTTTTCCCTAAAAACGAATATTTATCAAAAATATACCCCTTTCAATTTAATCGAATTCACACAATTTATGGAGATTATATAGAATGTTTTTTATATATATTTGCTCCCACAAGTAAAACTGAAAGTAAATTCAATAAAATAGAATCGAAACGAAATCTGCATGAAATTCTTCATCAGTCGAGTCAAGAAAACTCAATTTGGAACTTAACAAATTTCTGTAACACGTAAAATTTCGGATCTAACTACAAATACCGTGGCTTTTCTGTGATAAAGTGTTTTTCAGAAGTTTCGGTGCATTTCCAGTACAAAATGAGAACTAATAACTCTTTTGAGCAGAGCGGTTTACGGAAAATGCGAATTAGAAGAAACACCGAGCGGTAAAAGCCGTCTAACAGGAGTGCAATGTGCAGTGCCACTGGAGTAAGGTAATATATTCAAATATAGAAGATTAACGTTAGGTCAGAGCATTATTCTCAAAATAGTGAAATCCCTCTCATTATGGAAAACCAAACTTTCCAATTTGACTATCATTTTAGGTATAGTTCCAAATAGTAATAGTCAAGTGTAAACTAGACAGCTCTGTTTCGACCGCCAAGATCTCATCAATGGTACTCAGCTGAACCACGAATGCATTACTGGGCTAGAGTGTCTATGGTGATAACATTTCCCCTCATGTCTTCTATAGGATCAACAGGAGACTGAATCCAAGAATATCAAAAATAAAGGAGGCTCTGGTTTCAACCAGTTACCTTGCAATGAAAGCTACAGTCAGAGGCAGAGGACGAACCTGGTTTGGCGGTCAATATCAAAACCTGTTTTACAACGAACCAACTTTGGGAGCCTCATTTATCTTTGTTCGTGGTTGGGTCTGCTGTAGTACAATACAAAAATGGAATGAAACAGCAGCTTCATAATAAATTGACAACGATTAACAGGGTGTTCTGTCTTGATATTAATTTGAATATCCTAATAGAATGATGTAAATAAAATCCAACTAATTTAAATTAGAGTTTAGTCATTACTGTTGAAAATAGGAAAGTCTGCGATCGTCGGTCGCAAATCAGAATATAAAAAATATAAAAAAATACTTCGTTTTTATAATGCTCAGCGTTGACATTGGATCTTGTTTACTTCATGTCACCTTGGTTATGAATGGATAAGGTCAATAAACAACAAGTCATAATGACTTCATCCTATGAATCGATCTCATTTACATAACAATTTTCCATCCATATTCATGAACGTACAAAATTAAAAAATAACAAGTATGATGAACTCCACTAAATAGACAGTTAAATGAGATAGACAAAATATAGAATATTCTCTATTTCCTGTATCGGCAATTTTCAAAATAAATATTGCCACATATCGCTGGAATTTTTTGCCATGATAATGAATATATCCTTTGCGGCAGCATTTGTTATAGTTGACTATAATAATTGTTTCATAATATGTTCCTGAGTGTATACTCTAATATGCACATGTTAGGTTTACATAAAATATAGAGATGTTGAAAGATTTTGGCACGCCATTTCTTACAGTATGGCGCTTTTATGGGGGTTCATATACGTAATAAGTGAAAAGAAAATGATGTTCTTACCGGTGGTGCGCGGGACGCNTAAAATGTCAAACCTGATCTTCGAACTGAGAGTTAGTCTCTAACAAAAAACAGGAATAAAAACATGGATTCGGAATATGAAAACAAGAGTAACGCACCAGAAATTCGTAATATAGCAGTTCGTCACTCAATAATGAGAGTAATGGAGGAGTGGGAAACTCAAATAGCTTTATGTCACACGAATTTGTAAGAAATTCCTGGAGCAGTTAGTTGAACTCAGGGCTTATAAACAAGTAATTGTGGGTTCGAGTCATAGCATCATTACTTTTCAATTCTTCTTCGATCACTCAATTATTTAAAAGACAGAGATGAAGATAGAAGAGTTTTTGTCTAAAATGATGCAAAGTCAATACAATTACGTGAATAGTTATATAACCATATACGAGTAGTTCATAACAAAAAAATTATGTATGAACGAAATATGTATATCTTGGTTATAACTTGATATAATTGGAAGGGGTAAATTTTTCAGGAGAGAAGTTCATTTCTCAATATTAAAATGAATGGTTTGGAACAACTCAAATAGCTTTATATAATAAACTAATATAAGACAAGATTGGTACAGCAGTAGTTGGACTCTGGGTTTGTGAACCAGTAATCGTGGTTCAAATCACATCGACTGCCGTTTTTCAATCCTTTTTCAGGCACACATTCCAACTATTTGAAATTGTTTTTAGATAACTTCTTGTTGCTCAATCGGATGAGTCTTGCTTTGATATATTCCCGATTCCACCCTCCAAACCAATATTCGATTATCATTAATACAAGTATCATATTTAGATATTCCTTTTTTTTTATTGACATCACTTCTGAAGAGTAAAAAATTTCCTTAAAAATATGCGATCCCACGAAAACCCAATTACAGCAAAAAATCACCGAACTCCGAACAGAATAGCTAATTAAGGACGAAGTACAGAATAGTGAATGAATTCAGGTGATAATTATAAATGGTGCAGATGATTTTTCAATTAGCTAGATAATGAAGCGAAAGCAAAATCTCAAATCCGATTCGAACTTCAAAGACAACAAAAGTTGGACTTTTAACAGGATTCATCAGATAAGGCTATTGCAAGAGCTCTCGTTTAAGTTCATTCGATAAGAGAAAGGGCCGGAGAGTTTTCGGAATTGTGCAATTGTTTCCACGGTTCGACTGTTTCTCTCCTACCTCGCAATTTCATTACGTTCTGCTTTTAATGAAATCATGTCTAAATACTTCATTTGACAATAAAAAACTAGCCTGGCCGTTTTTCATTGAATCAACAAGATGAAAATGGAGGTAATGAACTGAGAGTAAAAGCAGAACAAATTTTATGAAATCATGATGATAGTGATTTCAGTGATGCAGTTATTCTTCAGTTCATACAAATAGCGTTTGTTCATTCCTCATGTGAAGTACGAGAGGTACTTCACATCAAAGAAAGAGTATCAATTTAGTTTTCTCAAGATTCACATTTTTTATCATTATCCCACACAGCACCAGTTATTCATGGAATATTCCCTGTATGTCATAAAATGAACGTATGTATTCCAAATATTCATAGAATATTCTTGGAATATATACATGCCTTTAGAATATTCATAGAATATGCTTGAATGAATATGGCAGGAATATTCCCGAAAGAATGTGCATAGATCTTCGGGTGATGACTGGACTGATTCCTCCGAGAGATGACTATTTAAGGGTCGTTCGAGTACTTTCACTTATCCGCGCTTTCCATTTTTTCCGCTTCACTGGTTCAGTAGGAGATGACCGTTTGGCGGGAGTTGGCCATTTTTCCATATATTGCAACATATGGAAACCTATCATCATCAAAAATGGCAAACTCACGCTCACAACTCACATATAAAACTTGCATTCATGATTTAACATCAGGCAGGGCCGTAGCGAACGAAATACCAAGGGGGGAATGGAATCCAAATTTTCCCAACCCCACCAGCAAAATTTCCCAACTTTCGAAAAAATGAAAGCCGAGGGATAAGTTACTATTATAATACGTTAATTTGCTTACTTAGCTATCCAAAATTTGGCAGAATGCTTATGCCCGTTAAGGTATGCACAAACAAAAATAAATTTTGGTAATTATAAAAATAATAATGAGAATTATTCTACTTTGGACCAAGGTCCTTGGTCTTCCACCATATCCACAATGTATAGGAATATTCAATACAAATAAAAGGAAACAACACTTGAATAATATTGTGCTTATTGTTTTCTACTATCATTTTTCCTATTTTCACGGCCCGAAATTTACCAACTTTTCCAAGTCGAAAAAACAGCGAAAAGTTGTGAATTTTTTACTGTTCAGGAATGTTCTCTCACTTGGGAGAAATTAGAATTTTTTGAAGTTTTCAAACAACTCAAAATTTCCAAATATGCATGAATGTAAAGTATGCAAGTTATGCATGTTGGGAAATCCCAACCTTCTCCCGGTTCTTACCCTTTGCTTATTACCTCTCCCTTTCTTTTCTCTCATTTTAATTTTTTTTTCATTTCTTTACTATTATTTTTTCTTTTTTCACTGCCCAAAATTTCCCAACTTTTTCCCAAGTTTAAAAAGCGGGGGGGGCTCCTTTCATCCCCCCCATGGCGACGACTCTGCAGACAGGGCTGTTCTAACCTGACATAAGACGATACCACGAATTCATTATTGGACCCAACTCTCCTTAAAAAACGAGCCAGAGTACGAGTAAGACGACATATAGAAGATTGAAACTTTGCTTCTGTAAGCGTTATGTAATAAAGCCAAGATTTGATTTGGAACACCGAATGAGAATTTGTATTCATCTGAAAAAAAGTTGGTTGGGTAACATGATCAATGTTTTCTTAAAAAAAAACAAATATTTTCTTGCAGACGTTTCGAATTCAATTAAATACTTCTTCAGGGTTCTATAACAATAAATTTTCATAAACCTACCTTTTACAAAACGTATACGATTATTATAATTTCAATCTCCCAGGAAATAATAAGTTCTTAATCAAATTACTTACCGAAAAGTAGTTTTTTCGAGTTGATAATATTACTTTTTAAAAAACCAAAGCCATGTCAGATGCATATTTAAAAAAAAATAAAAAACATTGCAACAACCAAATTTCCGAGACAACACCAACACAAAATGACATAAAACAAACGAATGGCTTTATCTGTGACTATGATAAGGTGGTGTCTGTTTTTTAATCAATGACATTGTTAGATCAAGATCTTCAGATGATGTGGTGATGCAGGTTTTTCCGGGTTTTCCTGCAGCTGAAAAAGCAAAAGCGCCACTGAAATCAATGAAGTCGCCCCGGAGCGCCAATTAATTTTTATTGTTGTGTTTATTTTATTTTTATCGTTGTTTTAAAAAAGGTTAATTATTAAGGTATTTACTTATCAAACTGAAATATGCAGTATTGAGGCCATCGACGTCTCTTCTAGTGTTAACACTATCGCATTTGAGAATATGTATCATTTCGCTCAAAAGTCTTTTGGAATGTGTCCATATACTTTTTCATGCCAACGAGAGCTGTAGGGTTTTTTATATTCAGTTTCGAGTCTCTCATGTGTTCTGAAACTCGTAATTTAAGATCCCGTCCGGTTTGACCAACATAGCATTTGTGGCAGCTTCCGCAGTTCAATTTGAACACTATATTTGATTGTATTTCTTGTGATGTTTTTGTTTTTTGTTTCGAGAAAAATTGCTTCCCAACTGTATTTTGATTTGAAAAGGCCACTTTAATTTGTTCAGTACTGAGTAGCATTCCAAGTTTATCAGATACATTTTCTACAAATGGAATTTTATGATATTAAGGTTTCACCCTAGTATTACATACAATTACCCATTCCCAACCCAAAAATTTGTTTGTAAAAAGATCCATTGTAATAAAAATAATTGGAATTCATACAGAATTCAAAAACTCCCAAGAAAAGATCTTGGGTAAAGTGGTAAAGTTTAAAATGATTCCCCATTTTCTTCTAATTATACTAATCAATAGATCTATAGGAATGTTAGTAAAAAGAGATACCACGTCAAGAGAAATTAGAATATAATTCTCAGGTATAATTTTATTTCTGGTAAAATTAGAAAATTCGAAAGAATATTTCACATAGAATTCATCTTTTCGGAAATCGTGTGTCAATATTTCGCTAATCCATTTCGAAAGCCTATAGACGGGAGAACCAACAAAACTAACGAAAAACCTCGAAGGTATCCCATCCTTATGTAGTTTTGATAAAAAATACATTTTGGGAAAAACTCCCTTGTTACATGTGAGTTACACTTTGTAGGATTTGTTCTGAATTTTGTTTGTTAGATCTTGTAGTAAAATCTTATATGTGTCGTTATGATTCAAAATTTGTGTAGCTTTTCCAAGAAATTCATTTTTATTCATTATAACCGTCATATTACCTTTGTCAGCTTTGGTCACAATTATGTCTGGGTTATGTCAAATACACGAGTTGTATCTTTTATTACATGGCAACTGAGTGAAATCAGAACCGAGAGCGAAGCATTCCTGGTCCGATATCAGACTGCCCTATTTCGACCTACTACAGGTCTGTCATGAATGAATTAGTGGACCTTTAAACCTTTAAAAAACAAGCTCGAGTATAGAAGCCTGAGCATCCAACCTTACGAAGATGCCATATATGGAATCCACAGAAAGCCTAAACTTTCCCTACTCAAAATAAACAAGGGTCCTCTTGGCGGTCTTTTTTCAAGGACAAAACGCAAGCACTACAGAAAAATCTTTAAGGCACTCTAAGCGTGGTGCCTGTGTGAAAGTAGCAATTCAGATTGGATTTGAATCGCTGAAGACTTATTAAAGAGCAGTCACAGTCCGTCGCGTATTTCTGAAATATACCTACCGCTCTTGGTTTAATCAAATATGCCAAGTCTCTTGAATACCTCCCGTGAAAGTATCCATAAAAGAGTGACAAATCTCCAACCTTCCTTCGATGTTCCAGACTATCAAGGTTGCAAGTGATGTTCATGTCTTCAATTAGACGAATGGATCTTTTCTGGATGGAATCCAGCAGCTTCAGGGTATGCTTATGGGCGGAGAAAACCGATGCCTGTATTCTCGTGGCATTGAATTGAACCTGGTTACTTCCAAGCCTTTTCGAAATGACCTCTAGGTCATCATTAAGATATGCAACCTCCTGCTGTCGCTGAAGATGGAAGTCGATGATGATGATGATACTTTAAAATGTTTTCTCCAAACAATACTAGGTCTTTGTAGAAAACTATGTTTTCATTTTTTTCTTCGAAGTTCAAATTTTAGTTTTCAAAAAATGTTGTTTAATTTTTCTGTCAGGAAAAGCTCACGGTGTATCTGGCTCAGATTTGATGAAACTATTTGGTGAAATACATCTTTTTACAATTTTCATATTTCAATCATCATTCGATCTGTTCATTTGAAAATGAAATTGAAAAATCGATGTGGAACAGCTGAGATTGAGAAAAATCTTCCTTTGAGTAGTCGGCAAACGCATTAGACGCATGGTACGAGTAAGGCACTCATCTTGCTTGGAGTTCGAGTCTCCCTCGATTCGTAACCTCTTGGCTTGATGAATAGGGGGCCTAAGTAATTCAAATGTAATCGCCTCTTCCGCATAGGCACCGCTACCAGACCGTTTTGTGGATTCTCATGCAATGCTCAACTGATGGTGTCTGCCGCAGTATCATGCGAAACGTTTGGTGTGACCACATCTTACCATAGCTCGTGCATCTCCATAAAAATAATTGAAAGTAGTGAGCGTGTTTTGAATCGTCGAATATTCAATTTTCAATGGACTCTCCCGATCGTTCATCAAAACTCATGGAGTAAAGAAAACAGTCGTGCGAATCAAATATTCATAATCGAGAATTAATCACATTCAATCCTACTCAACCCTTCATTGAATCGAACACAATACAATTAAAATGTTTGAGGGTTTGGGATTGCTAATTAAAACAAGCATTAATTTCAAATGATTAATGGGAGAGGGGAATTACATCTTCGCAGTCATATTTCAACAAAGTTTCAAAGCAAGAATCTCCCTCCTAATTGGTCGAAAGAGGAGCCGTGTTCATTCATCGAATTGAACATCGAAATAATCATACCTCTAAAACGCTGTATGTAACTCTGATTATACATAATTTCTGTTTGATCGTTATATTTGTACGAATACACGGAACTGGGAAATTAGTTAATCCCGTCGAAAACGGCAAAGACTTATTCAAGCACTTAATATGTCACATTTATTATTATTTATTAATTCGATAGAACCACCCTAATTAGAAACCCATTTGCAAGTTGAAATAATACAATATATAAAAATATGGATTCCCGCTTTGAAAGTTATGGCCCTACATATGACTGATGTAGCTGACCATTTGAAAAATTCAACTCACATCCATTTTGAAAAAATGAGTTGTAGCATATGAACTAATGCTCCATAAAGTAATACCGAACACTTTTTTCTCGTTATGAGATGACACGGTTCATTTCTGAAACAATGTAAGGTTTGATTGTCGTATCAATTATTCCGTAACGCTGCATTTGTGGTTTGAATTTTTTGTGGCTGAAAACCGACAAATGGTGGGTTATTTTGTAACGGTTACACTTGTCAAAGTGGTTACGACTGAAATACAACTGTACCGCATCTCCAATGGCCATATAGAAAAGTATTTGAAATTACCTCACGGTTCTGAAAACTGTGAATTAGTAGTTCACATTGTAACGGTAAAACATCATAAACTGGTAACGAATAACATGTTAACCGTAACTCGATTGCGTTACGAGTAATTTTTTATAAATGGATACTCCCACTGGTGGTGGTTCGACCAGTAAAGGATACGTGTGTCAAAGTGGTTAAGTATAACATGCAACAGTAATCAGCAATAGTTTGTAATAACCCTAACGCGGGTTATTACAAACTGATACGCTACTTAAAGGTGCTTTTTTATGACTCAATGTCATTTAACTCCGAACATGCTCGACTCGTTACGAGGTGACACCGATTGTTTTCAGGAAAATTTTGAGTTATGATCGTATCAATTATTCTGTAAAGTAACCGAACGATATTACGACACAACGCCGTATGCAGCAGGTAAATATAATTGATACCTATATACTCAATAATATAATTATTACCTATATACTCATTCCAACTTTTTGCTGTATTCCTTTTATGCGACGACTGAAACCTGACAATAAATGGTTTAGATTGTAACGGTTACGCATGTCAAAGTGGTTATGGATAACATGCAACAGTACTCCATTAGCCGTAAAGTATATGCTCGTTACGTTATGGTTAATTTGTTACAAATGGATACTCGCCTTCAATATTAAAGCAGTATCTAACATTCTGTTCGAAACATCAAAATAAAAATGTACGATATCAGGAGAAAATAACTGAACAATGGAATATTATTGATATGAAAATCGAATAAGAATTTTAATAAATTGATGGATGTAGCCGTTACTACGTGGTAGAAAATCATAATGAAGAAAAGAAAATTGAAACTTTCTATGTTTTTACCACTTTTATTTGTATCTAACGTTACAATGTACCTATAAGTTTGAAAATGTCCTTATAGGACGAAACTGCAGTAACGTTAGTTACAAATAAAAGTGGTAAAAAACATAGAAAGTTTCAATTCTCTTTTCCTCATTGAATAAGAATTTCGTCTTCTTCACCTCAGAAAGCTGAAATCAAAAATTTCTCCGATGATGATCGATGAGAGGAAAATTAATTTCATGAGCACTAGAGTATGACTTTGATCTGAAACTTCTAGTCTAATTTCGAAATTTCGTAAAATATGAGGTGGAATTAAATTTTACTCATTCTACAGGCCGTTTCATTTATCATGTGGTAACATTGCTATATTCTAAACCGTAACAGATACGAAGACGATTGAATGGGAAAAAAGGTTAACTGTCCTCGAAAACATAAGAAAATTTACTGTGACTTCCGCCCTTCTCGAATTATACGGGGAAAACCAAAAATGCTGTTTCCGTTTTTTTCAAATGGAATTGTTATTTCGGAGAATATCAAAAAATGGAAAAGGTGAATGTTATTGTATTCGGAATGTACTACGACGATGTTATAATAAATATTCCATAAAACTTTTCGTGTCAACATGACCACCATCAACTTTTCTTAAATACGGACCTGTCTTTTTTATTACACTCATTGATAAAGCGATAAATTAACAATCCAAGGGTATATCACATTTGATATTTTAATAGCGTTTCATTCGAAATAACCACCATCATCAGTGACAACAATCAAACAGACAAACAATTCATTTTATCATGAACTTTTGGGAAAAATTAAACCAATACGGAAAATTAAAGCTACATGGCAATCTATATTAAATGCTCGAATTGACGACTTCTTTGCTGAATTCACATAAGTTGTCGGTCCGAACAATTTCTGTGGCAATTTTCTAGTATAATAGGTGTAATTCTAATACATGCATCTCTTATTTTTTGTTTGAGATGGGCGATATCTGTACTTGATGTTGAAAAACTTTATCCTTCATATATTCTCATACAAAAAATCTAAAAGAGTGAGATCTGGGGATCGAGCTGGTCAGTTAATTGGTCCATTTTCTTTGGAATATTGCATCTAAATGTTCCCTTACTATTGCTGCATCATGGGGAAGAGCGCCATCCTGTTGAAAATATTGTATTTCATGGCGGATATTCCGTGGCAATCCATCTAAGTAGTCATTGAATTCATTGAATAGGAAATGAAGATACATTCAATATTCAAATGATATTCGTAAAAGAAAGACCAAGGATATTCGTTCACACAATTCCCAACGATACATTCATTCCGAACCTTTCTTCGAAATTGGTTTCCCTATGTAAAAGTTCATTTGTATTATTCTACCTATCATGGATATTTCTGTAAAACCAACCATTGTTCGTGAATTTTGATTCGTCAGTACATCGCAAATCTTACTCTCCTTCCGTAATACCTATCATTGAGGTGAGGTGATCATGCAGCATTTATATTTGTTCTTTCTCAAAATAGTTCTGATGGATTTTACAGAAATCCCCATTTCGTAGGCAATTTCTCGTAAAGAACAATCTTAATTAGCATAATTTTGGTAACTGGCCAATCCTAAATAAAAAAAAAGATGTTTTCACTGTGTAAATTTGTATTTGGTAATATTTGCTTACATATAAAATTTATTTGATTCCTCACACTTCCAGTAACCAAACATTTTTTTGTTTTCTTTCTGTCAAATGCACCATAGTCCCTCCAATTCCTTCCTAATCGTCTAAAAATTTGGATGTTCGGAATACGACGATTCGGGTATAGCTCAACATACATATTCCTTGCCAAAAGAGAATCTCTATTTGATTTTGCATAACTAAATAGCATAACATATCAGTCCTTTCATCATTTGAATACATCTTTGATATGTTCATCAACGTCTGACAGTTCTCAACAGATATCAACAACGCATTCATTTTTCCTGCCATAGAAACCAAGCAAAGCCTACGCCTTCAAAATGATAAATGAATTGAGATGATATTTGATCATACCAAATTATTACAAGCGAACTATAAAAAATACTAAAAAATTATAAAAATATTACGAATTATAATTGATTGAGGAGAAATAAGCCTTGAAAGAAGGATTATTGCAACACAAAAGTTTCCCAAACAAAAAAGTACGAATTTTCATTGTGTTAGGGTACCTACCTGTCGAATATGTAACAATAGGACCGTAATTTCAAATTGTTGTCACTGATGATGGTCCTTATTTAAAAAAAAAAGTTGATGGTGGCCATGTTGACACGAAACGTTTTATCGAATACTTATTATTGTACTATACACTTCGAATACAATAACACGTTTTTTTCCATTACTCTATATTATCTGAAATAACAATTCCATTCGAAAAAAATAACAGTATTTTTGGTTTTCCCCATATAAATCGAAAAGGGCGAGAGTACCCGTAAAATTCCTTCGACCATTATATTGTTCCCAATGACAGTTACATTATTTTACTCCAACGCTGTCAAAATCATTGTTAATAATATTTACCGCATTCAATTTTGAGCAATCAATATCAGTCGAACGAAATTCTACTTTACTTATATTAACTGCAGACTTTATTTTTCGAGATTTCCATTTACATTTACGGCAAATATATTCAACAAAGTTCATCTTTAGTGACAAAATATTATGATTCGGCTTGTGCGGAATATGTGTAGAAAGCTCTATTCGTTTTCCTTTTTAAATCTTCTCTCCTAATATGGAACCACTTAAGAATCGACCTCTTTTCCTTTACGAATCTCACGACCTTCTTACTGGTTGAATTTTAGAATTGGGTATTTCACAGCAAAGAAAAAAATTGGATACGATTTTAATGTCTATATTCGAATTCATTCAAGTTGAGTGCTTTATTGGAGGAAGAGTTGGGTTATCAAAATTATGATTCGATTGATGTCGTTTATGTGCCGCCGGGAACAGACGAGTTGACCGATGAGGAGAACATTGATGAAAATATAATCGGAGAAGAAATAATGGATATTGCGGGAACTTATGAAATACAAGTGAATAAGGATAGTGATGATTCAAATGATGACATCCCTTTGAGTGAAATAGCAGAACGTACTGAGGCGGATGTTGCCGGAACTTCTAGAATACAATGGAATGAAGATAGTCATGATTCAGAAGACGATCTTCCTCTTAGTGAAATAGCAAAACGTATTGAATCAGATAATGAAAAAGCTACGAAATCCCAAAAAAGTGTTATTCCAGAATGGAAAAGAATTGATATACCTACCTACTCAGGTTCTCCCCAATAACATTCTATCGAACATTTGAATAACATAAGAGCAGAACATGGCGGCAAGACGCCTTAAGAAATCTTTTCACTATTTTTGGATAACGAAGTGACCGAAAAAATTTCTCAAATACCTATGGAACCCAAAAAAACCAGCACGATGCTCATATCAACAAATCAGATTTGAAAAAATTTATTGGGATACTGATATTATCCGGATATCACACTCTACCACAAACTGACATGTATTGGTCGAAGGATGAAGATAAAGAAGTGCGCATTGTGAGAGAAACCATGAGACGAAATAAATTCAGATCAATAAAAGATAACACATTGTTGAACAAAGATGATAAATTTTCAAAATTGACACCAATTTTTGATTTTATCAATAGGAAGAATATACAGTTCGAGATATTTGCAGATAATCTTTCTATTGATGAAGAAATGGTACCGTATTACGGACGCCATTCCTGCAAAATATTTATTCGTGGAAAACCAGTGAGATTTAGTGTCAAGCTATGGTGTCTAAGTTCTGATACTGGTTATTTATTCAAGTTCATTACGTATGGCGGAAAATCGGAAAAAGCAAATCCTACTGTAGCATTAGGAACTAGAAGTCTTTTGGAGCTCCTGTCAGTGGTCGAAAATCCAGAACAACATAGGATATTTTTCGATAATTTTTCCTCTTCATATTCTCTTTTTGTGAGCTTGAGAGAAAAAGGATTTTTCGCAACAGGAACAGTGAGGGAAAATCGCACTGCTAAATGCCCTGTTGAAGATGGTAAAAAAATGGCTAAAAAGGAAAGAGGTTTTTACAATTGTGCTTTCGATCCCATCCTCGGAGTTCTAGTTGTGCGATGGAATGACAATTATGTTGTAACTGTGATGACCACTACGTGTGAAGTTCTTCCCGTTGTTCAAGCTAAACGCCACAATCGAAAAGAACGTAAAGAGATTCTTATACCCCAGCCAAATGTTATACACCAGTATAATGAATATATGGAAGGAGTAGACCTCCATGACAATGGCATTGCCAACTATCGAATTAGGATAAGAGGAAAAAAGTGGTGGTGGCCATTGTTCACTAATATGATCGACAGTATGGTTGTGAACAGTTGGAAAATTTATAGAATTGCGAATGAATCCAGTCTACTAAAATGTAGTGGGCAATCAACTGAAACCGATGAAACCTCGAATGGTGCCCAATCCAACCCATTATACGGAAGACCATCTAAATCAGCTCTACCAGCTGATATACGATTTGATAATGTCGGACATGTGATAATTAGAGATACAGTGCAAGAAACAGTGCAAGAAAAAAATGTCAATTTTGTAAAAGTAACACCATTCATTTATGTAGGAAATGCACCCACTTGTTTTTTTCAATACTGTGAGTTTTTATTTTTTTTACTGACGAATTGTTGTTTTTTTGAGTGTTCTGAACGTGCCACAATGAATTTTTTTTCAATTACAAATTTCTAATGTGTTGGTCGTTAATGGGTTGAAGAGAATAGGTATCTATTTTTCGAATCAATCATTGCAATTCTATATTTTCAGCAAATTCAATAGTTATGTGTCGTAAAAGCCGAGTTTGAAAAATCAACCAGTGCAAATTTATGTAAACCGGTGAAATCATTCATTTTGTCACCGTTTACCAACAACAAATTTCTCGATTATGCCAGATTTTTATAAAATTGTCGAGAGCAACTTTAATTTCGTCAATTTTGATCATAATTATTTTAATAATTTGAGCATAGATATTGAAAAGACCGAGGTTCCATATCCTGTTTCACTAGAAACATCTTGTCAATTAGAGAAAACCAACTCAGTGGCAAATTTACCAACAGGCTGAGTAGACTTGAGCCTAAGGTGGCAGATTTTTGGGGCGGCAAATTTGGGGATCGATTTTTTGTGCTACATTATGAAAATAAAAAAGATTTTGGCATGACGTTTTTCTGATGTCTTACATATGAAAGTCTGCAACAAATTTTGCTGATAACTTTCCTCTCTCAATTGTCATTGCACATTCCCCAACAATTGTTTGGGTGAGAGGAGCTCTTCTTGCCTAAAAAGGATAAAAAATATCTGAGATCGACCTTCAGCTCTTTTGTGCATCGACGACATCGTCGATGATTTAGCCAAAAAAAATTACGCAAAAAGGTATTGTAACGAACTTTTATAACTTGACTGAGTAGATTATTTTAATAGCAGGGGAACCCACGATGCAAAATGGGGATTTACTCGAGCGTCATAGAGACCTATTGGAAAGCTCAGATGATAAAAAGAAAAAAATGTTATATAATATATACCTTTTCATCGGTGGGGGAAGCTGCTATAGATTATTAAATATGTAAAAAAAACTGTTGCATGGACATACTCGAGCGCGTCCGATATTGATAGTATCAATATCCTACGTATTTTTAATAATGTTGGTATGTTAATCTGATCGTTTGCATTATGTGGGTGGTTGTACGTAAGGGTTAAAAATGAAAAAAAAATTAATCGAGCACGTCAGATTTTCTGAGGGGGTGTTAAGAGCACCAAAAAAAGCTCTCATTCAATAATCTGACGATTTCGATCTGACGCAAACTCGCGGCCATTATTATAATGTGGAAAAAAAAAATCGTCATTTTGAAATACTCAAGCGCGTCAGATTGAGATATATATGGTTTCAGACGTGCTGTCTCATAATCTGACGATTATCTAGAGGGATTCGCCTAATCTGACAAAAAAATATTTTTTTAAATTATTTTTTCAATCATTGAACTTAATTAATCGAAAAGCTCAGGAAATAGCATGCAAATGAATAAGTGTATGTTTTTTGAGTAGAATACTTGTATTTATAAAAAAATAATTTAAAAAAAATTCTCAAAAAAATTTAATTTTTTATAATCAATTGATTAATTGATGGAGAAAAAAGAAATGAAACTTTCTATGTTTATTGCCACTTTTATTTGAAACTAACGTTACTGCAGTTACTTATACAATATATAAGTTTGAAAATGTCCTTATAGGACGAAACTGCAGTAACGTTAGTTACAAAAAATTAAAGTGGTAAAAACATAGAAAGTTTCATTTCTCTTTTCTTCATTATCATTTCCTTCCACGTAGTAACGGCTACATCCATCAATTAATTGATTAATCATTCATCATCTTCATCTTCATCACGAACGAGTCCCTGTGATCAGCTGTGATGGCGTCATGGCAACAGAATTCAGAGAGGGGACGGAGTGAGAGAGTAATAGATGGAGAAAAAATGAAAAAGGAATAGAAACGCGGAGAGGGAAATATAGGCATCACGCATTAAACTTTCTCGACGAATTTTTGCTATTTCAGCTTGCAGAAATCGTCAGATTATATATTTTTCGATATCCTTGAATTATTTTCTTCAAAATAAAAAAAAATTAGTTACGCTCGAAAACGTCGAGATGACGTTTTTTTTTAAAAACTTTGCTGCCCTCCCCTTTCTTTACGTCACTCTCAAATTGTCAGATTACTGAAATATACACTTTTCAGCATGTAATTAACTCGCCCTACATTAATGTGACGCGCTCGAGAATTTCTGATGATCATTTTTTTTTACTAATTTGGTCCTTTATTCTTCACGGGAGGCCTTATATATGGGGCTCATATTTGGTGGAGGTACTTAACCAGGTACAAGGTATCCCCCTGTATATTAATCTGCCGCTCTTCAGTAAATCCCGAAATCCCCGCTTAGGCTTCCCTATTATAACTGTTTGCAAGCTCAATAATGATCACTTATTCACGTTTACCAAATGTACATTGTTGTGTAAGTAGCATACATTACCCCGCTCGTACATGATTGAGTTTTGATTAACTCAAAAATATCCCAAAAATTATTTTAAATACAATTTCAACAAAATTGTTGGATTGTAAAACTGATGTAGGACATGACGTATTGGGTTAATTGTCTGGGTGTTAATGACACAAAATTATCGAGTAACACAGTTCTCATTATTGCCTTACTAGTGCTAGTAACAAAGATGAATACAATATCTATGTATCTTGTTTATAACTTTCCCAAGTAGAAAATGCATCCATGATGATTCAGGCTGCTCCATCTATCAGTGGGAGGTTCAATTCAATGATTTGTAAAATATGGATGTTCTGAACTGGTTGTAGTTACTTTATTGTTCAATAGGTGGTGCTGAAAGTATTTGCAGAAATATTATTCATTCAGATAATAATAATTAATTTAAATGGAAAGTTTTCGTTTTGATAGGTACTGTACCTTTATAATGAAAAATTAAGTGTCGAATTTTGTTTGAGAGAGTAATAAATAAAAAATCAGTTCTATAGGCAAAGCACTACCTCAAGAAGAATATCAACCTGTTCTAGATTATTTTGAAAGTAGTTCCACTATATCATGTTTAAAAAGAAATGTATTTTTGAGCAAAAGGAGTTATATAATAGTATAAAGGTGAAATCGATTAAGTCATGTCCATAAAATCAAAATCAAAAATCATTTTGTCGACTCAAAAATTTTGTTCGTTAGGAAATGCATAATTTTTCATTCAGAAACTAGCAAAACAAGTGTGTTCAAAACAACAAAAATATGTTACTGAGGCTTAGCTTGATAACTGGAAATGAGTTTGTTCGAGATAAATTATGAATTTATTTAAATACTTACGAATATAATATTTTCATAAAAAAATAATATCAATTGTACCGCCTTAACAACAAACCGTTAAAAAATGTATTAGAACGTAGTCTAGTGAATGAATTTTTGGATCATTCCAATGTAATTTTGACATACAGTGACATCGAATTAATGTTTTGATTGGAATTGACCTTGCATAGTGTATATTTTTCATTCGAATTTTTTGAAACTTTTTGTATTAAGAGTGATGAGAGTGATTGTGTTGCACTAATTTTGCTATCAAAGTAGTAGATAGGAATCAATTGTGTAAAAAATAATTATTTGAATGTGTAATTATCATCAAAATGTAGAATAAACCACCTTCTGTTATATCTCGACTTTTTTCTTTTGGTTTTGTTTATTTTAGATTCAAAAAGAAAGTCCAAAACCTGAGGTTACATTTAAAAATAAAAAATTTGAGAATCAACAAACAGTAGACTTTTTGCAACCTTCATGACGAAATTACTGAATGTTTCTCGAATATCTTGATAGCTTATCTGTTGAATTTTATTATCATAAATATGTATGAGAATTTTATGTTCAATATGAGATGTATTGTGATCAATGTATTGTATTTTTGTAAATCAGAAAACGAAATAACTTGTTTGTCAGAAGGAATTACTCATACAGTCGAGCTTTATGTTTTTTCAACAGCATAAGATTATAAAGGATTTCAAGACAGCAACTTTGTAAAATCCTCCACGTTACTAAACCTACTGCCAAATTATCAATCTAATGAAAACCTACGAGAGCAACGAAACAGGAATTTGATAGAAAAAACATTATTGATGGAAAGTAAGTTCAAACTATAACAATTCAACTTTAGAGACAGAGAGAGGGAACTTTTTCCCTACAAATCTGTATTCAACCAAATTAACATTGATACATCCATTTGATAAATCATTCCAAAAAAATAACAGAAATAACTTCGATGATTCAATTATTGTAAATTGGAGACATTTTGTTTTATAAGAGAGAGGACATTGGCAGATCAAGATCTGCAGGTTTACTGCAGGTTTTTCCGGGTTTTCCTGCAGCTAAAACATCAAATGCGTCACTGAAATCAATGAAGTCGCCCCGGAGCGCCAATTAATTTTTTTGTTGTTTTATAATTTTATGATTTATATTTTGGAAGTGTCGTTAGTAGAATAATTACTGTAACGACACAAAATTTGTAATGTTTCATTTATTTCTATGTACCAATTAGTAAACACAAATTGTTGTCCGCAAAATATTTTGTTTTGATATCAAGTCTCAATATTCTCAAATGATGTCATTGTTCATAAAGAGATGAGGATAAAAAATTAAGAGATTAGATTTTCTTCGAATTCACCACGTAAAGCTTATTCTGGAATTTTTATATTATCGATGTATTTTCCTTCGAATCAACTGAGTTCAAGGTCAAATAGTTTTAGCAGTGACGTACTCGTTGTCTTAAAAAGTTTAAGTATTTCCCGGTCGAACATTCCTCGCCTATAAGATATTTAGGGGAAAACCCAATCTCTAAGAGTAGACACAGTGTTGGCGGTTGAAGAAAATACAGTTTTATATACTGAAGTAGTATGTGTGTGTCCAATAATTTATTATAATTCAACAAGTATACTGACATAAAATCTCTGCTCAATAATAGAAAACTGTACAGCTTGTCAAATCTAGGAAGCGACTTCAAAGTCTCGGCTTAGAACCTCCCCTAAGATGCGCGTGATAGAAAACCCTTAAGGACCATCTGAGCTCAGTCTTAACGACACTTCAGTGAAGTATAGTACGCGACAAAAGTCTGTGCTCTAAGAAAATGGCATTCGAATAGAAATTGAAACGAAAAGTTTTATGTGGTCAAACGAGAGAAGTGCTAATTGCTAATGTACTTTTTTTTCATGCAACAAGAAGCTGATAATGGCATAAGCATGGACCTGAAAAAAGTTCAAGAGCTCTGTGCAACAGCGGCGGGTGTAACTTTGGGTAACATTATAGGAATAGCTCATGAAATGAAAACAATTGAAAATGGCGAGTCATCCTCTTTCCCAACGCTTAATGAAAACAGACATCAAAAAGCATCAAAATCAGATTTTGATGATTCCGCCAAGGGCCTTTTTCGTCGATATATAATCAATTATTACATTACTGAGAAATAAATTCTCATCTTAGAAAAGTGATGAAAGAAATAGGGTTCAGATGTAGGAAAACGAAAAAAACAGAAAATTGCTCATAGAAAAATCGGCGATTCAGCAATTGCGAAGGAAGTTTTTCAGAGACATGAAGAAATATCGTGAAGAAAGTCGAATAATAATTTATATGGATGAAACATATATTCATGCTTCACATACACATGAGGAGAGTTTGAATGATGATTTGAATCAAGGGTTGTTTGCAGCAATTTCCAATTGGCAAAGACTTATAATTGTGAATGCAGGAGGAGAAAATGGATTTGTTAAATATTCATATCTAAAATTCATAGCCAACACAAAATCGGGCGACTATTATAGCGAAATGAATTACGACAATTACAAAAAGTGGTTGCAAGGAATGTTAATTCACAATCCTTCAGAAAAAGCGTTTTGGTTATAGACAATGCCCCATACCATAATGTTCAGTATAACATGTCCTCGAGGAAAGATGAGATGAGAGAATGGTTAAGGCGATGGATCATTCATTTCACGAATGATATGCTGAAGATTGATCTCTATTCCATCATTAAAATCCATAAACCACGATGTTGTATGAAATTGATAGAATTATGGAAAATCATGTAATGCTGTACTCAGATTGTCTTCTTATCATCAAGATTTGAACCCAGTAGAATTAGTTTGGGCATCACTGAAACAATATGTGGCTGCAAAAATGTGAACTTCAGTTTCGAATCCGTTGAAAGTTTATGTAACTAATTCTTCACTTCGTTTTCTCAAGAGCAGTGGAAAAAACGTTGCGAACGCGCTAAAAGTTTCGAAGAATTTTATGCTGCGAAGGAACTTGCTCTTGATTTCGCAATAGACAAAATTATTATAAATGTTCAAGGCGATAGTGACAACGATAGTACCAGTGAGGATAATAATAACTCTACAAGCGATTCTTGATCATAACTTTAATTATATTTTTGTTTGATTTCATTCATCTTAATAAATATAATATTTCCCAAAAAATTGACATTTCGAAATTTAACTTCAACCCAAATAAATTACATTTTCAGAATAAGTACTTGTACCTTTCCTTAATAAACCCGAAATTAAAGGCAATACAGACTGCTGAAAAACAAACTCATTTAATAAATTGATGGATATAGCCATTACTACGTGGTAGGAAATCATAATGAAGAAAAGAGAAATGAAACTTTCTATGTTTTCTACCACTTTTATTTATAACTAACGTTACTGCGGTTTCGTCCTATACGGACATTTTCAAACGTATGAAGAAAAGAGAAATGAAACTTTCTATGTTTTCTACCACTTTTATTTATAACTAACGTTACTGCAGTTTCGTCCTATACGGACATTTTCAAACGTATACAATAAACTAACAATGATTCATTACATTAGCCCTCATATACCACCCCTGTAGGTACTAATAGAGGTACTTGGCTTGATTGAGTACTTGAATTTACAGTTTACAGTGCGGATGTACCAATTCAAAAACCAGTGAGTAAACTAAATCGATTTGATCATTTAACAAGTTGCACCCGCAATGTTTATTATGCTTGTGAATTTCCAAGGATTCTAAATAATTGAGTTTGTAACCCTTCCTTGCATAGTGCAAAATTTCCGTATCGTTCAGATTCGGAAACTTGTGGTTGCATGCCAAGGAATGGTTTGAAAACGTCGAATCATTTTTTCCTAGTCTGAAGGACCTTTCATGTTCAGCATACCGTTTTTGAAAATTTCGACCACATTGTCCCACATAAACACTATTACACTCCGGACACTTAATTATACCTAAACTCCAGATTTCCCCAACTTGTCCACCTTATCTTTGGCATTGAAAAGGAAATAATATAACCTAGCATGTGGTCTGAATGCCGCTGCCACAAAAAAAAACGATTGTATATTTATTATAAGTTCGCATAATTGAAAAATGCATTTTCTATATTCTACTTCTCTCGAATCTGAATATTTCAACAGACCAATAGCTCTTCAAAACATATACATCTTCATTTGACCAACTAATAAATCTACCTTGTATTTGCCATTTGAAATTCATTTCACGTATTTTAAATCTATCTTTATTCATTGTACGAAGTTAAAGCAACGAACTCATTTCGAAACAAATCATTTCAAATAACCCTAGAATATAAGAGCTGTTTTTTACTGAGTGTTAATGATTTTCATTTAGTAACGGGTCAGTCCATTCACAATAAATATGCATGATGTATGCATCCTTGTAAAGAGTTTATTTTCAACTCAACTGCTCTCTTCTTTCCTCTGGAAGTTTCCCACATTTTTTGTATAAAAATGGAGAAATAAAAAGTCGAAAACTTTGTTTCCAAAAAAGTGATTTCTTTTAAAAAATATACCCCTTCCGATACAATTGATCTGTCGTCATTGAATGACTTCTGCCAAAATCTATCAGGAATGGACTATTTCAAGCATTACATCTTTGGAAGTGTGTTACCAAATAATAGTTTTCAAATCACAGTAGCAATGACCTACTTTGCCTAACCGGCCACTCACAGATCACTCCTGATGATGCTAACTTGGTTAATAAAACGAGCCCCAAAAGACAGTATTATAATTTTTGTATTCAACCCAAAATTATATTAATGAATCGAAGAGGTTTTGTATTAAAGTGTATAATATTTTATATTCCAGATATAATACATTTGTGACAGCGTTTTTCCCAATCCTCGAAGCAGATCTGATTTTCACTTTTTGGTATGTCCTTGAGCTCTCCCAACGATTCGGTTTTTATCTCCTCAATCGTCACAAAACGCCGTTGTTTCTGTTTCGGAAACAGGAAAAAGTCGCAGGGACTACGGTGGCTGGAGCACGATAATAGTGTTGTTTTTGTCCAAAAAATTACGACCGAGCAACGACAAGTGAGTAGGTGCATTATCGTGATGCAAAAGTCATGAATTATTTTTCCACGATACAGGGCATTTTCTTCGTATTGCTTCTGGTATGCGCCGCATAACTTCAAGACAATACTCCTCATTGACCGTACGACCATGTACGCCACGGTAATCGAAGAAAACAGTGAACAAAAACCTTGACATTTGATCCAACTTGGCGTGCTTTTTTGGTCGTGGCTCTTCTGGGCTCTTCCATTGAGACGATAGGACTTTAGTTTCGATGTTATAACCATATGCCCATGGTTCGTCACCAGTTACTACCCTTTTAAGCAAATCTGGATCCTGAGCGATGCTTATGCGACGGTTTTTTTGGTCAGCAATGTTGGATCGAACTTCGCTGCCACACCCTTCATGTCCAAAATTCACGAAAAAAATTGCACAGCATGAGCTAACTGATATGCCAACATCGAAAATTGACCTCACCCATGCTTATCAACAAATACCTTCGCATAAAGATTCGCATATTCTGACCACTATATCTACGCATAAGGGTCTTTTTGCATATAATTGCTTGAGATACGGATTGGCATCAGCACCTGAGCAGTTTCAGCGTTTAATCGAATAGCTTTTCTTAGATATACAGGGCGTTGGGTGTTTTCTTGACGATATAATAATAACCGAGCGTGATGATGAATCACTTATAGCCAACTTAGAAGAAGTTTTTCAAATATTATTAGATGCAGGTTTGACAATTAAGAAAAATAAATGTGTCTTTTTTGAGGATAGTATTTCATATTTAGGGTTAGTATTAGATAAAGCTGGTATACACAAATCACCGGAAAAATTGGAAGCAATAAAAAAGATGCCGGTGCCAACAACAGATTCCCAGTTGAAATCTTTTTTAGGGATGGTTACATGTTATAATAGGTTCATACCTAATATGCCAAATTTAGTAAATGCTTTGTATCGTTTATTGAAAAAAGATGAAAGTCGGAATTGGAGTAGCTATTGTCAAGAAGCCTTCGAAAAAATAAAGAACGTTTTACTATCTGATACATTNTCTTATCGTGCCAAAGCAAGATAAGCAAATTTTCAAGAGTAATATAGAGGTCAGAAACAATATGATGAAAGTGCAAGAATTCAACTGATGATTTTTCAGAGGGAGGCGTAACGATAATTTTTTAATTGGACAAATTATTTATGCTACGGATTACAGAGGCCCTAAACCTTCTTGGTGCAAGGCTGTAATTGAAAAATTTCAGGTAAACACGTTTGTTTGGTGACCGAATACAAAACTGGTGTAGTGATGATGACTACGTTGAATACTGATTATTTTTCTAACGAAAATACACACGCAGACTTACATAGCACCGTGCACATAACCGAGGACTCCAATGAAATGGAAACGGTTAACGATCCATTGGATAATTCGAAATCAAAAGAATTAGAACTACACCAGATAGATTTAAGTATTATGTATCTGATAAGAGGGGGAGTGTTTAATGTATTAAAACCATTCATTGCCTGTTGAAAATTCCCTATCTACGCCTATTTTCGATACATTTTATGTTTTACTTTACTTCCAGAGAATTTTTCATTCCATGATGGAAGTCGGTCTGAATATAGTATAGTGTGTAATATAGGGGTACAATTACAATCAGTGTTTCATTGCCCCTCTAATGGTAATTTGACAATCCTCCATAACAATTCCCTTTACTTTCCCAACGTTTTCATCGGTTGTTTTTGTGTTGGGGCGTCTAGGGCGAGCATCGCCATTAATATCTTCTCGACCACCTGTATGCCTCGTATGATCCTAGGATAAATGATTAGAACACATATTTTGTCTCACCGTCAGCAATTTGAACCTCCGTAACTACACCTCTGTAGTACGAAATATTCGAATGCACGAATCAAAATAAACAATCTGATCAAAACAACAACTTTATAAGCAAGATCGAGACACAAATAGTCACTGTGTGATAAATCCTCTGAAATGTTGAAACTCGCTATATTTACTGCTTTTATTAGTGTAGGGGAAAGTGGACGTTATGGTGCAGGCTTACCCTCCGATGGATTTAGAAGAGATAATAGCGGTATAAAGTTACAAGAAGTTTTTGCTTGGAGCAAAATTGATTACAATTGGCCCAACGTGGAAGCTAGGGATGAGGCGATACGAAATGGAGTTTATGTAGCTGAAAATAATCTGCCACTTGGTGTGGCTAAATGGAAAAATAAATTGTTTGTTACTGTGCCCAGGTAATGTACCTAATGATTTATTTCTAGCTGAATAGAAACAAACCAATATTCATTGCGAATGGTTTATTTATTGAGAACATTTTTAAAACTTTCTGAAGAGAAGCAACGGTCAAGCAATATAGCTTGAAACAATCATTCAATTGATTTCTTTGTTTATGTGTCATATTCTTGAAGAGAACACAAAATTTCATCATTTCATCCAAACTTGCCTGCGAATTTGATTTCTTTATCAAACGTAAGTATCTATCATTCTGTTTGTTGTTATTTTCTTCAACTACAAATCTGATTTTGTCGAAACATTTCATGTAATAGTGCAAAGATTTGTTAATTCTCGAAAAGGGTAAGTCTGAAGGTATAGTTCAAGTAAACGATATAGTGCATCCTACCTTCCAGCAGTTCCCCTTTAATAATACTTGATATGTAGATTCTTATATACATTGAAACATACTCTCTGTGTTTCAATATTCAAATGCATCCTAATCTTATTCACTGGTATCTCTTTTTTGCATTGTTCACCAGCGCTGTTGAAATCACTACGCAGGAAAAAAGTCTGCGTTGTTATCACACTCGTTATTACTATCAGTACTTGTTTAAGGACGCCATATTTTAAACAAATAACAAAAATTTCAAGTAATTATAACTTCACCAATATCGAATTTCAACACTCAAATCGGGATGAGTTCCTGAACTGTACATTGACAACACGACTCTTCTAACCATCCTTACATTCTATTGGTAACCGAAACAAATTTAATTTTATGACTCTTCAGCCAATCATAAAACTCGGTTAGTAAAAATTATCCCATACGAACCGTCAATTCTTCAATCCACGTGGACTAATTCGTAGCGGCATTATTTCTTTATATTGGTTTTTTTTGCCTTTGACTTCGCCGATAGATTTAAGAATTACTATATCGGTTACTTCGACTATACTACACTCAGGTGCATACAAAGCGGCCATTTTGAATTGTTACCAAATTATGATATTGAATAACCTTTTTATTTTCAGTCCGATTTTGATACTTTTCATAAATATTGAAAAACTTATCCCAGATTGATTCACATCAAACAGATTTTCTAATGAGGCCCGATTCATACAAATTATATGGGGAAAACAAACTTAGGTTTCAGTCTAAAAACGGATTTTCACATCGAAATAAATACTATTGGATGCATAATATACAGTATGGTCGTAAATAGACTCCTCCCTCTCAACCTTTGAACGGGACAAGGTATCAAGGTCGGAAAAATTCACCTAAAAAGGTATTAATTTCAGTACTTTTTGATTGTCATTGAGAGGGCGCTATCAACTCTTTTCTGAATAGAATGAGGGGCCCGTGATAGCTCGTTCAATAGTTATTTCAATTTTTCATCCAATACTTTTTTTTTGGAAATCGGATCTGCTGATCCTGAGTAATTATCAGTTTCATATATGTTTTGAGGACCTGCATACTAACGATCAATATAATTATTAGAAAAATGAATTGTGAACTCACTCCATTTCATTCCAGTAAATATTTCCAAAACGTTTTTCGTTCACTTCTTGACAATAATGAAGTTTGTAATAAATTCCGTTAATAGCGCCTCCTACTCCAACCATTACTTTAGAATAGACTGCGGCGGGTCATTCTAAATAAGTACATTTGCTTATCCATCGGTTTGGATTCAATCACTTTCAAACCAGGCTCATCATGTTAAAACTTAACAACAGTTGGAAACTCATTTGGCTTGTGACTTATCCAAATCGATAGACAAGCATACGTGGCCCTTAGAAGAGCCCACTATATCACCTGATATGACGCATCGAGATATTTTTGAGATACATAACATCTAGAGTGGAACGATCTGCAGTGAGTTTGAAATATTTTTTTTAATTATGATATTTATCGTCTATTTGCAGATTCTTTAAATGAATATGAAACTGATAATCACTCGCGAATGGCTATCTGATTACCAAAAATAAAAAGTTTTGGCTAGAAAATTGCAATATCTCTCCTCTCGACGGCAAGAGATGCAACACAAATTGTCTCTCTTATCAGAAAGTACTAAAAAGTATAGTCTTTTGCAAAAAAAAGAAATTATATTACAGAATATTAACAGTGGAAATGCTTTATTAGAAAATTCTGAATGAAGACGATGTTGAAGTTATACGCTCAAAATATAACAAGGTCTAAAAAACCACCAAAAGAGAACTACTGTGCCTCCCTTGGTTCATGAAGAACCTTATGTTTCCCCAAATGTCCATATTTTGTCATCTTATATTGAAAATGCATCGACACGACCGGAACTTCTGAGAAATAATTATACTCAGAAAACTGACTGTAGCATGAAACACTGTCATTCTCACTGGTAGACATTCGATATTTCGCTGTAAGACACTTGCGTTATCAGTTCTTCAGTACCAAATCTAGTTTTAACATTATAAGAAAAACACACAATTATTCATAATATTACGACTTGAATTGAAGGGGTTATATTTTTAGGAGTGATTAATTTTTGGGAAAGAAAGTTTTTGGCTTTCTACTACTCCATCTTGATACAAAAAAAGGGATGAGGAAATCTTCCGAAGAAAGGAAGGAAGTAATCAATTTGAAAATAAGTAACTCTATACGTCTTCATGTCACGAAATGAGTTCGATCTACTCATGTCATCGATAACATCATAATGACATTCATTCCCTTACTTGTCTTACGGCGAAACCAGTGTACCAGTGGGGATGACAGAGTTCCGTGTAAGTGAAATTTCATCTCTTTCATTTACTATATTGTGTAGAAATCCTGTGAATGATATCTGATTCAATTCCATAAGGAATGTTTGAAATACAAACTGAATAGAGAAAAGTATTTTTGTACAATTCATTGTTCATATAGAAGTATTTGTTTTGGAAATATTTTTCTTTCGTATAATGAAAGTAGCTGTTGCGAGAAGGCTTTCCCTTCCAGTTTGTGTCTGAAAGTTACTTCTTTGTATGATCTACATAATCTTTCCCAAAAATTACCCTTTTCTAAAAAAATACCCTTTCAATTCAAATAAGATTCCTTTGGCTAGGATTTAATCAAATAAGCGAATGAATGCCATTACGATGTCATCGATGACATAAGTAGATCAAACTTATTCCGTGACATAAAGTCGTAATTTTACGAATGAATTGTGTGTATTTTCTCATGATATTATCCAGATTTGGTTCTTAAGAGCTAATAAGGCAAGTGTCTAACGGCGAAACATACCTATCATTGACCCAAACATAACAAAAACTTGAATATATTTATTTCTCAAGGTGGAGAAGTGGAGTTCCAGCTGCTCTCAACTACATATCTCTCGACACTGCAAATGCGACAGCACCTCTGAACCCTTATCCAGACTGGAAAGCCAATGCATTACCAAGAGAAGATGAGACCCCGACTGAAAACCACACCACCCGACTGTCACCATTCAGGATCAAAGTAGATCCATGCGACAGACTTTGGATTATGGACACAGGATTGGCTGGTATCACTGATAACCATGAACGGATATTTCCCTCAGCAGTAGTCATTTTTGATTTGAAGACCGACAAGTTAATTAGGCGCTATAATCTGAAGAGAAGTGACATCAACGGGTGGAGTTCGCTTTTTTCTAACATCGTAAGTATATTATATTCGACCAGGGGCCAAATTCTCGAGTCACAGAAACCTTTTTGATATAGAACTATTCCCAATGATCAACACAAGATGCATAGGATATCCCTGGTGTTAACACTAGGACCACATCCTCGTAAAATATATTTTGTCAAAGACTTTCGACCTACAACACTTGCAAAGATTACATTCACAAACAACAAAATCGAATCGGTTCAAACAAAGCACATCCACTAGGTGCAGATCCTGGTATATATGCATCCTGGATCAACACATGCATGACATCCCTTCCTAGTGGAAAAATATTCCCTTGTATCAGGTCCCCCAAAAAATATGGTTTTCTACTATGAACTTTCATAAATGTCAATTGACTTTTCTCCAATGATTATTTCCACACCTACATATTACAGATTGTCGATGTTACGAAAGACACTTGCGATATGGCATTCGCTTATATTCCTGATATGCAAGGTTACGGTCTGGTGGTGTATTCTTTCGCTGAAAACAATTCTTGGAGAGTCAGACACAATTATTTTAATATTGACCCCTTGAAGGGAGATCTCACGATTGGAGGAGTTAGTGCTCAATCACCTTTTGGCATAATCAGTGTCGCTCTGGGACCAGTAAAAAAAAATGGGTGAGTTCTATTATGTTATCGTAGAAAAAGATGAACAGTCAGAAGCTACTACACTGATATCAGATAAGTTAATTTCACCAGCTTCATTTTTCTCCAAGTTATAAGTATCTATTAGTAGTCCAGTCAATAATATTTTTTTTTTAAATTTTGCCCGGTTGAAAAATCTGTTAAATTACGATGACTCTCAGAAACCAAAACTTGTGCGAACTGATGGTTAACGTAGTCTCATCTTTTGACGTGCAATTCCTGGCAACGAATTTCATAAAAATTTGGTTTAAAATTTTACTTACCCTCCACTTCATAGTTGACCCTGAGGTGGATGCCACTTTTTCTCGTAAATGAAAAATATTTAATTGAAAATATGTCAGATAATAGATTACCAATAAACCAATGTTTCCAGATGGTTTTGTGCGAAAAAGTATTTCATCGAAAAAAGTTATTGTCAGTAAAAATGTAGTTTATGAAAACACAAGAAAAAGGGTGGGACTATCAGGTTTGTCAAACCTAACACTAACGAAGTAGTAACTTGTTGAAGTTTGGCTCTTATACGTCAAACACCAAAGTTGGAAGTCTCTACGAGAAGTAACCAAAAAACAGTGCATGTTTTGGTCAAACTCAAAAAACAGTGCACGTTTTGGTCAAACTCATGGTCTCTATTTTCTGTCTCAAAAAAATTTAAAAATCTCCCAATTATCACTCCAAATGAAAATAGTCGCTACCACTTACCAATTCACTTCATTTAAGTTCTTGAAATATTCTCTAGAAGTATGACTTGTCAAAGTGCCCAATTCTAAAAAAAAGTAGCTTGAAGTGAAAAAAACTTTTTTCTAATTTTACAAAAAAATACTATTTTATCAAAATAACCCATATAATATCGACTGGAGCATTGGTGAAGACATATTATCACTATATTTTACGATAAAAATAATATACAACTGCCTAATGAGATATTTTTGCTAAAATAAACTAAGATTATATATCTTGAATAACATCTATATTTTCTCCGTATGAGTATTTGCAGAAAAAAATTGCTGGCACAGTTACCTATAATGATTAGTGACAAGGGAATGTATTTCCAAAGGATATCGTTTTTGTCAGCAAAGAATCTGTTCATTCTTAATGCTTGTTTTTGTAGATTCCGAACAGCATATTTTCACTCCTTGGCGAGCACCAGTGAATTCTCAGTTAGTACTGAAGTGTTGAGGAATCAGACGTTAGCTACAGACCCACGGTCTTATGTTCTTTTTAAGGTGAGTAATGGATACTTAGCTGAAGGTAAGCAATCGGAAAATCTATGGGTTTTGTAATGATCACTTCTAAATAGATTTTTTAACTCTAATCATAGTCGGAGTACCAAAAACAATATAGATACCTCTAGGTACAAAAGATGAGAAAATCATATCGGAATGTTTTCGAAGAGATATCTTCATCCCGAAAAATTTCCATCTGTGTGTGGACAACAGAAAGAAATGAATTCTTATTCACTAAAGTAATTTCATAAAACAAGAAAATTCGAATTGCTAAGAAATATATAATATACACATGGAGGTCTGAAAGGTTTATAGGGACTTTTACTTGACAAAGCTACCGATTTAAAATCAATATTGAATCATTTATACTGTAATTATAATAAACATTTGATAAACACAGACACGTTGAGGTCAAACTGGACTCTTTTTTTCAGTTTGAAGGAAATAAAGGAGAACGTGCACAAAGTTCTGCATCGGTTTTCGACGAGAAACGTAACGTCTTGTTCCTTGGTCAAATTCAAGAAGACCTTCTAGCATGCTGGAATCCGAGTACCAAACTCACACCCCAAAATGTGGACGTCGTAGCAGTAGATCACGAAAAGCTCATTTTCATCAATGACATAACGGTAATATACTTACTAATCGAAACTTCAGGAATGGCATGCAGTGAATATTCAGTACAAATTTAATAGGTTTTCTCTGCTTGCGTTCGTGGTGGCATTTTTGTTGCATGATTATCATCATTGTCATACCGAGTTCACTTTCTGAACAAGCAGAAGTAGCTCCAAATGAATATTCTGGGCTAGGTTAATGAACACATCTCAAATATGATCATATGACGCAAAATGCTCTAGTATTTTTCTGCTACTCTGGAAATCCCATTTTTCTAAGCAGATGTTATCATGCGTTTGATATTGTCAATAGATCATGTTTCAATTCCAGTCTCCATTTCTTTCTATGACAGCATCAGTGTAACCTCCGTCTTTTTTATATCCTTGTTGGATGTTGTTACCACCATTCTTGATGGTTAATGTTATGATGATCGTGATGATATAAATGATCGTCTTGGATTGGCCTGTGTTGAGCCCTTCTTGCTCAGTCCATCTTATAATACTATTTGGGGCCTGCTACATACGAAAGACGGAGTAACTAGTACGTCACAAGGTTCTATAGCAATTAGACTTCTTCCCCTGAGAACTGTCTCTTGGAAAATACCAATCTTCCTCTAAGAATGCAGAATCAACTGCAGCTGGTAGAATCAATTCATTTTCTCATTGACATTCGGATGATTAATCCAAGGTGTATTCTGTTACCCTGAATGAAGCAGTTTCCATGGACATTCTTGACCAATATGCATATTGCTCTCGATTCAGTGATCAGTTTGCCAGGGCTACGTTCCTCATATAATTGTCAAGTAGTTTTTCAGTTAAAATGGCCTCAAGGCTTTCGCCGAAACCTGCCAGATTTTACAGAGTTTCGAAGTAAAGGTGTCCTAATCAGACTCCATATTGTCTTGTTCGAAGATGAATACATTCGGCTTGCTAATTATTTTTACAAGAGGATAGGAAATGATTAGTTTCCATTTACTTTGACGAATTTAATGTCTCCTGGAGCGATAACAATGGTACATCGACAATAAGTGGGGATGATGAGAATAAAGTACTTGTAAATTCATATTACTCTGAAGAATGTAAGCTGAGACAACATATACTGCAACTAATATCAGAAACCTTCATACACATCATAATAACGAAAGATGTGATTTAATACAAATTGAAAACGGTGTTCCTCAAGGTTCAATATTGGACCTTCTCTTGTTCGTTTCACACACATCTCGATTTCATAGGTCACTACAATTTGCAACAATGCATTGTTATGCTGACGATACTCAGCTGTATATGGAATTCGACGAGAATTCAATTAACGATGCCCTATGGCAAATTGATACCGATCTCAATATATTATTATCCTTGTCAACAAAATATTGCCTATCTGGTAATGCATCTAAATCTAATGTCATGCTCTTTGGTAGAACAACGGCAATTTCTCGCCGTTGAGAGAACACATTTTCCATTTGTTCGGGGATGTGGGTTGGCTGAATATAGAATCTAGACGAACATTTCATTCTGCAACATTTTCTCAAAAACTCCTTAAAACAAAAACCCTCCAATATTTTCGAAAAAATATCCTTCAGAACTGACGTACACCATCTTAACTTGAGATTCACTTCAGATAGTTCATACAGTACAATTCTATCATGTAAATATTTGGAGCAGCTCCTCCAAAAAATCACGTTTATATGTTTGTCGATTCTTCCAGAATGGAGCATATGATTAATATATTTTTTTCAGATTGATGACGATCAATTATGGATTCTCTCAGACAGAATGCCTTCTTTTCTTTATAAATTGCTGAATTTCAACGAGGTTAACTATAGGATATTCAAAGTATCCGTGGAAGAATCTATAAAAGGAACACGATGTGCTACATGACGAAAACAAGCAGCTTATAGATTTATATGATCAAAACTGACTCTAGCATCAACTGAAATATTTACAATATTCATAAATTTCATTAGTAGAATGTAATATTTTTTGTATCTTCATACATAGACTCTGGCATACCAATCAGCACTGTTTCGGTTTCATTAGTGGTAATAGTCGGACCATAAATGGAAAGATTTTCCACTCATTCTGTTCTTAGAACAGCCTTGAGTAAGTGATGATGATGAAAATTCAAACCAAGAATATGAGCGAATTAAGGGATCCCAACGGCTATAGCTTTGACATCGCATGAGGTTTACTGTTCCTTTCTATAGTTTCCATTGCACTATCAGAGAATGAAAGCGATTCATCTATAATTCATTACTATGTAACCTGCAATGGACCGCATTTAGGTCCCTCGTATAAATAAAATGATACTTCATGATTGTAAATTACATACTAGTCATAATTAAAATAACCCACCCACATTTTAAGTGTAATCAACATCAAATTCCAGAAAAGTCGAAAGCCAAAACCTTTCTTCCCCAAAAACATATTTCATATTTCAAAACTCGTTTGACACCTGTCGAAAAAGTTTCAAAGTAAAACGAATCAAACAAGAACAACTGCAAGTATTATTTGATTTTATCGCCGCTGAAAACGGCTCTTTTTTGAAATGTTTAGTTATCAAAGACGACAAGTTAATGATGAATAGTAAGTAACCCAGTAACTGAAAAGTTTGTCCTTTGTACATGTGTAATTAGTTTTCCATTACAATTGTGAACGATATCAAATCAAATATCATTGCCGTATGAATAGATAAGTGTCAAAATAGTAGTGTTCAAGAAGTAACTTACAAATATTGGATCAATACAGTAAGCCGAATGGTTGTCAAAGATTTTTCATAATATAATTTCAATATGTCATTCCCAAAAAATATACAAAATTCCTATGATTTGAATCAAATTAAATAAGCATAAAAATGTATTTATGGATGTAGCCGTAACTACGTAGTAGGAGATCATAATGAAGAAAAGAGAATTGAAACTTTCTGTTTTTACCACTTTTATTTGTAATTAACGTTACTGCAGTTTCATCTTATAAGGACATTTTCAAACTTATACATTAAACTAACAATCTTTGATTACATTAGCCCATATAGCACCCCTGTAGGTGATAATAGAGGTACTTGGCTTGATTGAGTACCTGAATTTTTTTCACTAGTTACAATGCGGATACGCTAATTTGAAAACCGGTGAGTAAACTAAACCGATTTGGTTTGTTTGAAGGTGATTGACAATTTTTAGTGATGAATTTCACTAGTTCGGACTTCCATTGTCTACTATATAAAATGATTTGAAATCCCTGAAACAAGTAAAAAAGAATAATTAAAAAAAGATAGCTGAAAATAACAATTATATTAAGCAACAATAAACCTAAAAAGAAATGATAGTGAAATAACCTACAAGTAAAAATATAATAATTGAATAAATAAAAATTAAAGGAATGAAAAAAGAAAATAATAAAAAAGTGTAGAGATTCCTATTATATTTTTACTTGTAGGTTATTTCACTATCATTTCATTTCAGGTTTATTGTTGCTTAATATAATTGTTATTTTCAGCTATCCTTTTTTAATTATTCTTTTTTACTTGTTTCAGGGATTTCAAATCATTTTATATAGTAGACAATGGAAGTCCGAACTAGTGAAATTTAAACCGATTTGATCATTTTACAGGTTGCACCTGCAATGTTTATGCTTGTGAATTTCCAAGAATTCTAAATAATTGAGTTTGCAACCCTTCCTTGCATAGTGCAAAATTTTTGTATCGTTTAGATTCGGGAACTTGTGGTTGCATGCCAAAGAATGGTTTGAAAACGTCGATTCATTTTTTGTCAGTCTGAAGGACCTTTCCTGTTCAGCATACCGTTTTTGGAAATTTCGACCACATTATCCCACATAAACACTATTACACTCCTGACACTTGAGCTTATAAACTCCAGATTTCCCCAACTTATCCACCTTATCTTTGGCATTGAAAAGGAAATCAGATAACCTGGCATGTGGTCTGAATGCCACTTCCATATTGTTATTTTCTGAAGAAACCCTTCTTTTACCAAAATATGTTATAGTTACCCATTTCTTGATTTCTGGTTGTCTGACCTGAGGGTATATTGATCTGTAAGTGAATTTACGGCTTTGTTTTCTGACTAACTTCAGGAAAGTTTCTGCGTTGAAAGCATTATTTTGACCTATCTGTGTAATTACATCAATTTCCATAGTTATATTGTTAGCAGACAACGGCAGTGAGAATGCTCTGTGCAACATTGAATTGTAGGCTGCTAATTTATGACTGTCTAGAAAAAATCGCTTGAGATGGTAAGGTCTGTATAGCGTAAGAATTTCTATATCATTGTCATCATGACATTTAGACTTGTTTCTTTCGGTGACATAAAGTCGTTATGTTATGAATGAAATGAGTGCTACGTCTTGTAATTTCATCCAAAGAGGTTCTGATGAGGTAATAAGGCAGGTGTCTCATTCTATAGCTTCGAAGTACACCATTAAGGATGATAGTGTTCTATGTGAGTGAAATTTTATATCATATATTATATTGTATTCATCATGTGTATTCATGTGAAGCTAGTTGTTTCGTTAACACGTTTTCATCCTATTTCTACCTGAAAGTAACTGCTCTAAATGATCTACACATATCTGAAATGAGTTCATTTTGACTTGATTGCTTTATTCCTTTCTACATTTTTTGTATGGAGATAGAGAAATATAGGGTCTTTTTTTTCTATCTTTAAATAAAACCGAGTGTGTGTGGGATATCATTGTTGGATGCCATTATTGTGGAATATTACCTCCTTCAAATGTCCGCAACGACTTTTCTGGTTAGAACGCATCCGAAACGTTCAATTTTACATGACTCTAGTGCATGAATCGCATACACCTGAAACTTGAGGAAACCCCACAAAAAAAGTCTAAAGGGGTGAAATCGCAAGATCCCGGTGGTCAGATCACATCAGCTACAAGTGAGATGACCATGTCCCCAAATGACTCGTGCAGAATATCCAATATGGCACGTAAAGCCATCCTGTTCCCAAATAAATACGGACTAATGACGCCGCTAGCCCGAAATCTTCACCAAACAGTGACTTTTTCTGGATCTCATGTGTATTGGTATCCCCAAATTTTGTTTGTTCACGTACCCATTCATTCAGAAATGAGCCTCATCGCTGAAAATGAGTTTTCATTGAAAATTAAGGTCAGTTACCAACTGCTCCAGAGCTCATTCAGCGAACACACGTCGTCTATGGTCGTTTACCTCCAGTTCCTGTGTCAGTTGAATTTTGTACGGGAGCAGGCCCAAGTCACGACGCAAAATTTACCAAGTTATGGTCTGCGAAAGGTGATGTTTTCGGCAGATCTTGCATTTAGTTTGACGATCGTTTACTGAACCAGCGGACTCAAATATTCAAAACATAGCGAATAGTCGTCTCAGTAGGACAATTATGGCGACCGTAAAATGAAGTGCTCGGTACATTGCCTAAACAGAACAACTATTTCGATAAAACAATGTTATTTGCACGTGCTGTTGAATATCATATCCATCCATGGTGATTTGGAAAAACAGACTTAATAAATGACAACTGAGTTTAAAGATGTAGCTTCAACAAAACGACCGAGATCAATTAACAAAGTTCGAACTCTATACAATGCCAAAAAGCTCTTTTCCCAGAAATATACCCCTTTCAATTCATTCACGTATATATTTATATACAGTTTTTTCTACTCACTGATTTGGGGAACTTGTAAAATACTGTATTGAATTAAAAAAAATTCAAATGGGGATAAAAACAATCCTACTCACGAAAGCTAATGAGAACGCTTTGTTTTCAATCATGGTTCAAAATGCAAAGTCGAAATGGGGTCTTCATCTTTGCAATCATACTGAGCCTTAATAGTAAATGTCAGTCGGTAGCCAAGCGGTTCGGCGTGGGTGCTTTGTTCACTCACTCGAATTGACTGCCGTGTTGGTCGGTGGTTCAAGCCCTAGTCTGAACGATCGATCTTCACTTGCTACCGTCCAACCCGTGTTAGGAATCACACGTTAAAAGGTGAGACCTCGTTAATCCTTAGCTCGTACAAGTTTCGACTTCTGAGGGTTGTCGTTCGTAGGGGTGCGACAGCTGGTTAACGGAAAAACAGATTTTAAACAGATTTAAACAGATTTTTAAACAAGAAAAAATACATCCTGAAGATGTGTATTAATAAATTCCAACGCCAGAAGCTCCGACATCATCTATTCATAAAAAAAAAATAGAATAAATCTGAACAGATGCATCCAATTCTCTAGATTCAGCTTGTAGAAAAGTAGGTACATATGATCAATTAAGATAAACGTTCAAAAAGTCAACATTTAATTACCCCATATATGGTTTACTAAAGTTACCAAAGAGGTATGTTTATTCTTTACATATTTCCTCTTCTGGAAACAAAACAAGCTAAATTAATGGACGTAGCCGTTAACATGGTAGGAGATCATAATGAAGAAAAGAAAATTTAAACTTTCAATGTTTTTTACCACTTTCATTTTTAACTGACGTTACTGCAGTTTCGTCCATTATACATAATGTATGAGTTTGAAAATGTCCTTATAGGATGAAACTGCAGTAACGTTAGTTACAAATAAAACTAGTAAGAAACATAGAAAGTTTCACCTCAAAACAATTGATCTTTATTATTTTAATCAATCGATAATTTTTGCTGAGAATGTCATGTATCGGTCATCATTAAAAGAAAGCCAATTATTGTTTCTAGCACATGTATATTCAATAAGTTATCATCTGTTTCAGCCACACATTCAAACATCTATTCACAAATGATATGACGATCTTCCAAAGCGTTCAAGTCACTGCTAAAAACTTCTTGAAACTTGTGACCTTCTGAAGGATCTCCTGATAAGTGTTTGTTCAAAGAGGTATCGCAACAGTCTTCCTTCCAAACGTGTTCTACCCTATTATTCCGTTTCGCATTATATTTATTCAAAACGAGTTCAAATATGAAAAAAATCATACTGCAGCCCAAGCCAATGCCAAAGAGCAGAAAAGCTGCATAACAGTCTAATAGTCCAGCACTCCCAAAATTGCTACCTTTGCTGTGGCATACGGGTTTTTTCACGTAGATTCGGTCGGATTCTCTTCTTTGAAGACCAGATTCCAATATTTTGCGCATTCTGAAAATGTTACTCGTAGAATTTCGTTTTCATTAACCACTAAAACTATCGGAAATTTCTAAAAAATCATCGAGTTTCCTAATGAAAATGTATATTTTAAGCAATACTAGCTATCCGTTCCGGTTTCGCTCGGATAGCAAAGAATAAATGCGAACGTATTCAAATTCACATTTTAATGTGAAATTTTCACTTGAAATTTCACATGACCTTGGAACAGATTTAATTATCGCTTTTACTTCAAATTTAAAATTTCAGAACAAATTTAACATTTTATTTATTAAATGAAACGTTAGTTGAGGGAGCATGACGTATCTGTGGACCTGAAAGTCTTCCTGGGGAACTCCATCGCCAAAGTAACACCAGCAGGCTGGTCAAGGGAAGAGCTTTCCTTCTCTATGTTACAGACCGGATTGGGATAATCTTAGACAAACACAACGTGAAACCAAAATATTTAGGCCAACAAAAACTATTAGACAAAGTCTATGTCAGCTAGAGTACCTTTAGCAACACTCAAGATACACTAGATTCCTTGTAACTGCGCGTTGATCTATATTGAAACCACAAAAAGGAGTGTAGGTATAGTCGAAATAAACGATATTGTGCATATCTAAAGTTATCGGCATTCTCAAAGGCCAAAAAAACCAATACATAGAAATGAACCGGCTGTGAACTAGTCCACGTGGACTGTAGAATTGGCGGTTCGTATTGGATAATTTTTACTAAACAAGTTTTATGATTGGCTGAGGAGTAATAAAGTTGAATTTGAAGCTATGTTATGGTGACAAATAGAAATCGGGATATGCGGGGATGGCTATTGCCGTCGTGTTCAGTTTAGGAACTGATCGCGATTTGAGTGTTGAAATTCGATATTGGTGCAGTTATAATTACATAAAATTTTAGTTATCGGTCAAAATGTGGGGTCCTTGGATAAGTAGGACAATTACTAAGAGTAACAACGAGTGTAGTGATGTCATTAGCGATGGTGTACAATGCGAAAAAGAGATACCAGTGAATAAGATTCGGATAAATTTGAATATTAAAACACAGAGAGTATGTTTCAATGGATATACGAACATCAATATCAACATCAAATTTGACCGAGATTCCTTTCTCAACTGTATGTAAAATAGTCAAAAACAAACCTTATGAACGCAAGACACGATGTGATACAGGATTACCAAAACCTTTAGATGTGCATCTAACAAAATCATTGAAAAAAACAATATACGACTGTTACAAAAGTACAGTTACGAAAGGGTGGAATGATGGTTCGAGAATGTTAACGCCTAACATGCTTGCAAACATAGGATCGCAAATAATCATTGTGCATTGCGGAGGAAGTGAAGGATGGGATGCTAATTCTTTGAAATTATGTGGAAATAAACTTGAGGATTCCAATGTTGACTATCATAAAAACATGGAACATAGTTATTGTGATTCTTATATAATCAGAAATGATTATTGAATAACGAAATTATTTAGGGGAGCTCTTGGAAGGTAGGTTGCACTATATCGCTTACTTGAACTATACCCGCCACTTTGAACACAAGAGAAATTATAGACCCGAACAAACCGACAAATCATCTGTACCCGAAAATGCTCTACACAAAGAAGGCACTCACATTATATCATCCGAAGATACAGTAATACTCGATAAAAGTATATAGAGAGGCAATAGAAATGCAAACAAGGTCAGGCAATCCAATCAAGGTCAGGCAATCCAATCAAGAGAAACAATGCACGCCAACTAATACTAACATGAAACCAGCATCCTAGCTACAGCGTTCAGAACGGAAACAACACATCGAGCACCAACTCTGGCACTACAACCGTTACCACATGTCTACCGCAATAGTAGATGAAACGTCTGGCATAAAAACCTGCAGACCACGGACAACAAAACCCGTAAAATAGCCTTCACCATACTAGCAACTGTAAGATATAATCATTACCATCATATCAGGATCATGCTGAACTTCAATATCAATTTATTCCATTTATTAAAGTTAGGAACGTATAAGGCGGCAATCATGTTTTCAATTCATACATTTCTAGTCGACCGTTAATAATGTACTTTCTATAGGTGGAAGGATTTTTTTAAACGGTTGAGTAGTTTTGAATATATGCATCACGAACACAACAAATTTAATTTTCATCTTTATGGTATCAGTTTTTTTATATACTATATAAAATATACATTTCATTAGAAAACCTGAAGAGGTGAGATCAACTCAGGTCGGTATTTTAGACTAATTGTTTCGAAAGTTATCGTATGATAATTTTTAGAAATGGTTGTAAAATATTGTTCAAAACGTGATCGATTTACTCCAACTCTTTTAATACGCACCCAACTTTGAATATTTCCTTGAAAGTTGTATTTTTTCTCATTGCGAAAAAAGGCTCATTCAATTTGAAAAATGTGACCTCCCTCAAGCCGCACTTTTCACTTTCTTGGAAGGTATCACCGATTACTTTGTAACCTATAGAGGTCTCCACGTGAAAACCAAAAAAATCCTTTTGAACTCGACTGATACCTTTCTCAAGAGACATGAAATTAGGTTTCTGTCCTTTTGGAGCTATCTTCTGCTGATAGATCGCTTTCCTGGTAGGATCTTCTGCAGTCTAGAAAAAAAATGATTTTGGATCAACTTAGATGTAAACATAAATAACAAATGAAGATACAAAATATACTTTTTTCACTAGAAAGACTCTCATGATAGTGTCTATGTGCGTTCACTCATACGAAAGTTATATTATTTATCAAACTCATAATTTATTCACTTATTCAAAATGCAACACAACACCCCATCAATTATATCAGTTCTCTGTCTCTTCTAAGCTTGTCGCTGGTCTGAATTTCGAGCTTATCAGCAACTTGGAACACCTCAATCCAATGCCGTTGTAAATTGTATAATTCTTGTCGTCCACTGAAGAAGCCTGATAGACGTTTTCATTGTGACGATGTGTCGTCAAAATACATGCCATTGGTGGAGCTTTGTTGAGTTGGCAACAGAATAACAATAACATTTTCTACAGATGTTACCACCAGTCTTTTCCGTTGATTCTGTAGCTGACATCTTTCCACCTTTCATTTTCCACAATTTCATCAAAATCAATATTTAAATGTGATTTCAACGGAAACACAGATTTCAGACAGACAGACAGAATTCGCAATATCAATATCAAATAGACTCCGAAGAACCTTACAAATACCTGCATAATATCACGACAGATATTCGGTTATACCCTCTACAACTTTTGTTCAAGTTTCCACCTGTAAAGTCTTACTCAAAAAATTGGGCATCGATAACATTATTATCTTCCGAATATTGATTTTCCTAATGCAGTCATCTTTTTTTGGCACAATTATCTAAGTTGCTTACACGTATTTCTTGTTGGGAGTCAGACTGTCTACTATACAAGGTTTTCAGAAGAAAACTAATGTGATTTCACCCCCAAATAAGCCTATGAACTTACTCAAAATATTTTATTAGCATTATGGTCATTTCAAATCCTTAAAAATTCTTGCACATCAGTCTGAAAAATTTGATTAAATAAGTTGAATCAGACATGAAGGCATTGATTGAGAGTGACAGGTTGAGTTTATGAATATTCTCTTCAGGTATCCACAAAAAGAAAATCAAGAAGTGACATATCTGGTTACCGTGGAGGCAATTCAGTACTCCCTCATATTCAAATCCAGTGTCGTGTAAAAGGTCCACAGATGAGCACCGTTGTGTGAAACATGAAATGATCAATGAGAATAAATGCCGTTGTTTGACCTATTCAAACCTGAGAATTTTCCACCATGTGTATACACATCAACCGCATAAAAGTGTATGAGCTTGCATTTTTGGCAACCGACTAGTCAAGTGAGTCAAAATTTTTCACCAGGTAATTCAACTGACAGGTTTTATTTGCAAGTACAGCCTCTACTGATGAAAGGAAAAAATGTACAACCTTTTTCTTACAATCTGAAGGCCCTAGAGATTTTGCAAATATGATTTCGCAATGACAAAAGATACTCTACCTTTTTGTGGAGTCAGTAATTTGGTATTAGGCAGAAATTAAAGAGTCGAAGCATGAAAAATTAAAAATTCTTTGGTTTGAAACGTTAACATTATCGGTTCATTCGTAATGCGAAATCTCATGTGATCATATTATCTTGCTTATACAGTAAGTTCACAATACGAAGTCTTCAACAGATCCATGTGAATTTGTTGAAGAGTTTTCAATTTGTCTAAATAGATGTTTATTTCATGTCTATATCATTTATGTAAATACCGACATTAGATTGATCGATTATCTGATATTTGAGAACAAATAAACCAAAAACTTCTCCCAATAATTTTGGTATCTGAAAACATGTCCTTCCATTATGGTGTAGCACACATTGGGTCGAAATGTGGTTGATACTAAGGGTACTTTCACACACTTCACGTCTGGATATTCCGTCACTGGTAACGAGGTATTCATGGTTATATGGCCAATACCTAGGCGTTAGAGGATGACTATATGGAGCCTTTTTCACGAAGCAACTGCCAGTTGTTTGGGAGGATGAGTTTCTAAAACAGCCTTCATATCACTGTGAGCAATTCTCGACTCGTCAGCACTGAGTGGATGAGTGATGGCTTCTCTCGCCTTTTCATTACCATTGATACTAACATGAGAACGGGCCCACAAGAATTTGATAACTGACTGCGTCTGGTGTAGTATAACCAGATTCCTAAATGGTGGTTCGCGGAACCCTGGGGTTCCGTTGAAGGGTCAGAGGGGTTTCTCGCGCTATGTCAGAGATCTGAATACCCCCCAACTAACTGTGGGTTGGGCTACCTATCGGGCGCTTCCCCAGGTGGCGGCCAGGGAGCTAGAGGCCTTGTTCGGAAAGCCAATGTGGCCTTACGGACGGGGTCGTAAGACTCCTAGTCAGTGGCAGAAATAAGTAGGGTGAGGAGAACCAAAACTCCCCAAAAGCCTTTACGAAACATGCCATAGTGGACCAGCCTACCCAAGCTAAGGTGTAAGGAATCGTGCCGACAGCTGAATGACCGCAGGGTGACATGCAGTTATGAACGATCCCCTTGGGAAACTGGGCGAAACTTCATTGTAATCAGCCTACCTCTGGTAATGCGGGGCTCTGCCAGAGGTGATTATCTCTTACCTTACTACTCGTGGGAACACACATAAATGAAACAAACACAAAAACAGAAACAACAAAAACCAATCCCGAGGCTGGACAGAAGTGCTTACCTCAATTTAAGGCGGTGGCTGGGGATGAACAGAAATGTCCTCCCCAATCTACCGCTTGGAATGAGGCTGGACATAGCAGATCACCTCGTGATGTAATACAAAGGCCAATGCGTAAGCGCATTTGCGGCGCCGAGGCCAAAAGGAGAAAGAGAGCGAAAGAGGCAATAGTGGCAGCGACTATAAGTGCACCCTCCTCCTCCCCCACTCCACCTCCAACAGCAAGGGCACTTCGTGTGGCGGGCACCAAGAGCTCCGCCTTAAATAAAAGCAAGGAACCGGCTCCCTCACTTGTGCACCTCCATAGAGGCAACCTCAAGAAGGTATAAGAATCCGCGCAATGACAGTAATGTCGCTGCACCTTCCAAAACCTTCGCGGAGTCAACCGTGAGACACCTCAAGGTTGTCAAAGAGAGTGTGTGTTCGGCAAGTCTTGGCTAACACCTACCAATATAAAGGAGATGTCTCCTAGTGACCTGTCCACCTTTACACCTTCCTGGAAAGGACAGGATGGACGATGACCTAGGAGGACAACTTCTCGGTAGGATGTACAATGGGTCACATGTGGCGCAAGTGCTGTGAGCCTACCCTCACCCTCCCTGAGGTGTTACCTTTTAACGTGTGATTCCTAACACGGTTGCAGAATCATCCCAGTTTCAACCAGATAAATTCTCTCGAGAAAAATATCTGGTCGAGGCAGGAATCGAACCCACGGTCTTCCGATCTTGAGTCGGGCGCACTACCACCGCGGTCAATTTCACAATGTCATACTTCACATTAAATAGTTGTTTCATTTCGTGATTATTTTTCATTCATATATTTTTTCCTTACAGGAAAATATTTAAACTACTATCTAAACAAATCAGTTATCGAAATAGCTAGCTAGAGTTCCGCCAAAAATGTATGCTCAATTAGAGTTCTCTGGTGTACAGATCACTCGTTATTTTTATTTGCTCAGTTTTACTTCAGGTGACCCTAATTTCACCCTCTCAAAACTTGTGCAAAAGGATTGGGGTATAGCCAGTGCATCATAAGTAGGTTTATTGACATAGAAGAAAATGAATATCACTAGATTTCTATCTCAACACCAAACCATTATTTTTATCACTTCGACATTTTCGACATGTGTTTCAATCACCATCAAGTGATCATCTTCAAGAGAAAGATTAAACTTTATCTCCAGTAATATCTCCAGTTACTATAACAAAGGTTCCAAACAGTGCATCACAGGTGTAGAAGAAAATGTTTAACTAATATTGGTCAACCGATAAAATACAAAGATAAATTTTCTTCTGCACAAAAATTGTTTGAATAAATTCGAAAACTAAAAAAAGGAAAGACATAATTTGAACTATTAAAATTTGTTACTCACCTCAAAATAGTAATGTCCATAAACTATATCGTGAACTCCAAGAGATATTCTATAATTGAGCAGATCCTCTAGAGTCCGGATACTCTCGGTCGTTGACTGCAACAGTGCCACAATGTTGGCAGAATAAGAAGTATACAAAAACATGAAAGCGATGAAAGTGAAAATCGTAGCAATCCTCCCAGCATTACTCTTTGGTTCTGTATCGGTACCTTGCTGTGTAATGGCTCCAATTTCCATCAACACGACACTGAAAAATGAAGGTCGCAATGGCATCGTGGAGGTTGCATTAGATTGTTCCAATTTTTGTCTGAATATCATGTCTTTCCATTCCCATTTCACAATAACAAAAACTACGAAAAACGTCAGAATACACAGCAGGAAACAACTATACCAAACATGAGTGTCGAAAGGAAGAGTGAAAACATTGGTTACGTAGGATAATGGTGGAGCTTTGAAGATGAATTTCATATATGTAGGGACGCTTGTTGCAAAAAATTCTACCACGTCTATTCGGTCCATTGTTAAGAAACATGCTGTGCCTAAAATCAATGATTTAGAGTCAAGGACTGCTATCAGGTGAACGAGTAAAACAAAACTGACATTTCTGTTATAGGTCATAGAAAAAGTATAATAATACTCGCTAGTATAATAGTATGATAATACCCGCTCGAATGATTCATAGACTTCAATCTCGCGAGAGTTTACTGTATGTCACTAAGTGAAATATCTCTTTTATATATTTTTTCCAGTTGATACGAGCCATCTGTCGATGACTGGTATCAACTGACTGTTATGTGTTATGTATACACCTTTTTATCCAGTGCCCTAATAAACTAACGTCCAAACATGTCTACTGTACCTCCCAATTCAGCTCTTCCTGACTGTAGATCACCCATCATTCCTGAAAACAAAGATGTGTTGGGGTTTTTATACCCCCATGTTGGCTGGAAAATGTTTGTGGAAGTAGCGTTTAAAAAGGACATCAAATGACGAACCAATATCCAACTCAACTTTGTTAAAGGGTCTATATGCTTGTTCCTGAAAAAAAATAAAATGTTCATGTTAACGAAACAGATATAAGGAAAGGAACTGAGAGTGAAACCCTATCCCAGTTTCGAAAAAAGGTGAAGCAAAAAAACTTGTTCTCAAGCTGCCATCATCACATACTTCCGATTAATAAGGTAAGTTTTGATTGCATTTCTCTGATCATTTTGTTTGATTATTAGACTCTAACACAACTTTAATTCTCACGAATGTTTGCTCAAAATGAATATGTTTTTTCACCAAATTAAAGTTTTCCTTTTCATTTGCATTTTCATAAGGAGATCAAATTAATACAGTTTATTGTGTGATTTTCACTTTGAAGGGTTTCACAAAAACCACGATACGTGTTTCGCTGCACAATAACTTTCTCAAGCGTAAATTAAAAGTCACTTCTAAATCAAAACCATTTTATACTATACAAATGGTTGTAATTTAGAAGTAACTATTAGTTTAAGCTTGAGGAAGCTATTGTATAGCGAAACACGTGTGGCGGTTTTTGTAAAACCATTTATAGTGAAAATCACACAATAAACTGTATTAATCAGTTTTAATATGGATTTTCATCAAGTATTGGCCAGTTCTATTCAATTTTCATAAAGAAATAATATTGAAAAAAACTGAACTACCGATGAAAAATAGATTGAAACGATGTATTTTTATAATATCTTAAAATTTCTCGCAACTTCTACACCAAGCTTAGATCGTCGACAAAATTTTTGGATGGGTTATGAGACTTTAGTTTTTTTTTTAATTTTCGATGCTGTCTTTGAAGATACTCTATTTCCCAGCAAATTTTTGTATCAAGTGAAATCTGGTTGCCTTGACTGAAATTTATCACGATAGATCAATTCAGACAAAACCCAGAATTTCCTAATTTGATATTTCAAGAAATTCTTCTAAAATATAGAAAAGATACCGAGGAATACTCCAATCACCGTAGGGAATATGTGTGATCTTTCATTTATATTCCAGTTTTGCACAAAATTAAATTCTGAATATTCCTACACATCTCTGTGATACATTTGCAGGACTACCATAGACCTGATAAAACTGGTGACAGCGTCAGTAGATTACCTCAAAAAATAAATCCTTCACGTAAAATATGTTCTTTTTCAAGGTTTCCAATTCTAAAAAATTTAGGTTAGTGAGTTTTATTGTTCATTTCAATTGGGATCTGAATTTAGGAACGTCATCTACACTGGCGGGATACCTCAGAAGTAGAGCATTTTCAAAAACCTGTCAAAAAAATAGCGAAACTATATCTATCAAATTCGATGTCATTGATTCATTCTGTGCAAATATTGAAATTGTTTTATTGAAATGGATATTCTGTTCAGGCAATATACCACCGCCTCGCCCTTTTTACAATCACCATAATAATAATAATAATAATAGCGTAGCTAATTTTTTTTTTATTTTGAAGAAAATAATTCAAGGATATCGAAAAATATATACTTTGACGATTTCTGCAAGCTGAAATAGCAAAAATTCGTCGAGAAAGTTTAATGCGTTGCAGCTGCGTGATGCCTATATTTTCCTCTCCGCGTTTCTATTCCTTTTTTACTTTTTCTTTATCTATTACTCTCTCACTCCGTCCCCACTCTGAATTCTGTTGCCATGACGCCATCACAGCTGATCACAGAGACTTCGTGATGAAGATGAAGATGAAGATGATGATTGATTAATCAATTAATTGATGGATGTAGCCGTTACTACATGGTAGGAAATCATAATGAAGAAAAGAGAAATGAAACTTTCTATGTTTTTTACCACTTTTATTTGTAACTAACGTTACTGCAGTTTCTTTGTTTAAGGACATTTTCAAGCGTTTAATGAAACACCTTATAGAAAGACGTCTTACGAATTATTGAGAAAACCTGACAGATCCATAGAAATAATCTGCATTTCAAAATTCCCAATGGAAAATTTAGATTTCCAACGACTTATATAACACCCACACTAGTAATTATGTTTCCTTTTTTTCCCATCTTGAAAGTTCCATCTATCAATTTCACTTCAAAATAAAGTATTCATGCATTCATTTCATTATCCTAAATTTTAATTTCTTGAGTTGACCAGTTCAGAAAATAAAAGGGGGGGGGGGATTAAAGAAATGCACGGTATGTTTTCGTTTTCTTTATCATAAAACTTTTCAGTCTTCTAAATTTTTTTTTCTAATCTATGAAATATCTCAACAAATACTGCTTTTACTATACCATTAAAAAGTGTCCCTACATAAAATGCAACTCTCACTTCCACTCCTGTAAAATTCATTTTTTCAATATTTACCTGTAATCTTCTAGGTGGTTCAGCGTATCCGGATCAGTAATCACAAAAGATATGTTCATATTCATTCCAGCTAAGTCGGTTCTGGTTTTTGCTATAGAAAATTCATCATAGCGTATAAAACCTTGAAATGGATTCCACTTTGCTATGTCATTCTCGCTGAATATTTTACAATTCTCTTCTCGTTTGTATAACAATTTAATGTGGTAACCATTGTCAATCTCATCGATTAAGTATACTCTGCTATCGATTCCAAAAAACAAGTCTTGAAATAACGAATGATTCGTTTTACCCCAAAGTATCCATCTGAATGGGTCACCAAACAAATTTTGATCCTGGGCCTGCAAATATGTTTTCGTTGAATGACGAGAAAATGCATCGCTACACTGTTGTGCATTTAGTTTTGTGTTGAAGCATATTTGCCAAAAATCATGGGTGTATAACAAAATATTTGCTGCAATACAATTTGGTACTAATAAAAATTTTCAATTTTATACAGTGTGACCCAGGTGACAGGTCGATTTTTATTGGGAGAGTGACAGTTTTTCCCCATTTACAGCGTCGTCACTTCAACCCCGGAGCAGAGGGGTGAACAACCCTTGGAATTTTAATAGGAAATAGGGGGCGAGTCGCACATCGTTTGAAAGATCCTGGAATTCTCTAAACAATGGTGTGCATTTTTATAAATTTTGCCGTAAAGTGTTGCTAAAAAACAATGGTTTACACAACTGCCGCTGAACTGTTCAATCAACAACATGGGAAGAATGTGTCGACAGTATGTTTTCGATTCAATTGCAAAATTTTGCGCAACTGGATCTGTAGCAAATAAAAAACGGCAAATCGAACCACAAGTAATAAATGAGGCGACACAGGTGGCAATTCTGGGCCATGTTGAGCTTATACTTTGAGCACAAGAAAGTTAGCATCTGTTTCCGGGGTGTCACGAACTAGCATTCGGCGTATTTTAAAAACCCACAAAATGCATCCATACAAGATTAAATTATCGCAAGAACTGAATGAAGATGATTTCGATCGATGCTTGAAATTTTGCGAATTGGTTAGTGAACGAGCGGTGGAAAATCCATATTTTGTTTTCAACATTTGCTTCAGTGATGAATGTTCTTTTTTTCTGAATGGCACAGTTAATCGCCATAATTGTCACTATTAGGCTGATTCAAATTCTCACATTTTTCATAAAGGTATACTCAACGTCCACAAAAATTAAATGTATGGGCTGAAATTTTTGGTGACCGTATTGTTGGCCCATTGTTTTTAGAAGGCCATTTAACCGGACAAAAGTATCTACGGCTTCTGGAAGATACTATTAATCCCCTTCTCACTGATAATATTGAAAATGACCACAATTATCGGATCTGTTAATATTTCAACAAAATGGGGCTCCTCCGCACTATGCTCTGCCTGTTAGGTAGAATTTAGATCGGACTTTTCCAGATCACTGGAAAGCAGAATTTACTGTACTCCTCCTGCATCACTCGAAGATTTACGGCATCGAATCACAAATGAATGTCGCCAAATCACTCCAAAAATGCTCCACAATGTTCGAGAACGTTTCCAACAGAATATCTATTATTGCATGGAAGCTGGAGGTGACTAAGTAACTTCAACTCTAAATGTGACATGGTTCGTCCAAAAAAAAAAAATGTACACCGTTGTTTAGAGAATTCCAAGTCCTTTCAAACGATGTGAGATTCGCCTCCAGTTTCCTATTAAAATTCCAAGGGATGTTCACCCCTCTGCTCCGCTCCTGGGTTGAAGTGACAACGCTGTAAATAGGGAAAAAACTGTCTCCCCCTTCCAATAAAAATCGACCTGTCTGAGCGTTTTTTAGAATTTGCAGGGTTAGTACCCAAAACCTCCATGTATGTTTCTTTCGGAAATATGCTCGGACACGTCGATTAGTATTTTAAAGTGCCTTTATTTTCATGCAAAAAAAAATTATACAGTGTGTCTCAAATATGAGATATGACTTCATCGATAATTTTTTTAAACGACAACCCTGATTTTTTAATGACTTTTATTGGCTACGGAGATAGGACAAGAACACAAAATGAAGTTACCCATTTATTCAGAGAGAAGTATCCTGATTTACCACCCATATCGCGAAGTTCCGTAAGCAAGATCGAAAAACAGTTCCGGGAAAATAGGCATTCAAGAAAAACAAATAATCATCGTCGGAGTGCGTTCAGTGAAGAGGTCAAAATAAATGTTCTTCTATCTGTCGAATAAAATCCCCATGTCCCCACTAGGCAGATAGCTAAGGAACTCGTAATTAGCCAGTCTTCGGTGGCAAGAGTTCTTAAAGCTGAAAAATTTCATTCATATAAAATAACAATCCTCCAGGAACTCACCGAAGATGATCCAGATAGAAGACTCCAGTTTTGCGAACAAATGATGGATCTACTTAAAGAAAACGTTCTATTTTCTGACGAAACAACGTTTATGTTGACTGGTGTGGTAAATCGTCAAAATTGTCGTTATTGGGCAAACAGAAACCAACACTGGATGAGCGAAGGCTACACTCAACATCCAGAAAAAGTCAATGTTTGGGCAGGGATTGTTGGTGATCAAGTTATAGGACCGATTTGCTTCCAAGAAAATCTTACTGGAGCAAGATATTGAGAATGCTTGCAGGAGAACCTAGTTTGGAATTTGTTCCTTTGTCCTATAGAAGCTGACGTCCCCAATAGAAATATCTGGTTTCAACAGGACGGCGCGCCTCCTCATTTTGCAAGACCTGTCCGTGAGTACCTGAATGATGTATTTCCAGGCAGATGGATTGGCAGAAGAGGACCCTGTGAATGGCCAGCTAGGTCTCCGGATTTAACACCTTTAGACTTTTTCTTATTGGGTTACTTGAAAAGCAAAGTTTTTAAGACCAAACCGGCAAATATTGAGGATTTAAAAGAACGAATAAGACAGGAGTGTAGGCTTATTTCCGGCGAAGTGATCAGAAATGTTCAAAACGAGTTTCAGGTACGTTTAGGGTATTGTCAGTTAGTAAATGGACAACATTTTGAACACTTGTTAAAGAAAGACCATTAAATTGAATTCATTTTTTGAATTAGATAATGTTTGTTAAATATATTTCAAAGGACAATGAGTAAAGAATTGAAATTTGACAGGCATGTGCAACTTGTTGAACCCTTTAATAAAAGTCATTAAAAAAACAGGGTTGTCATTTAACAAAATTATCGATGACGTCATATCTCATATTTGAGACACACTGTATAATTTTTTTTGCATTAAAATAAAGGCAATTCAAAGTACTAATCGACATGTCCGAGCATATTTCCGAAAGAAACAACACCTTTGATTTAGTGAATTTCTTCCATGTCGTCGACCTGTTTTTACATTTGAAATACCTGGAAAACCAATATTAATTCGACAGTGACAATTTGGTTCTATCATTTCATGAGCTAGGCGGACCTGGTGCTAAATGAACCCTCCTCCGTGTATTACCAAGTGCTTAATAAATATTATTGTGTAATAGGACTACTTCAATTCCGACAGGTTTGAAGCTAGTTGAATTGAACAAAGGAAGCTGTAAATATTCATATTTTCTAGATATTTCTGATATGAAATTATCGACTCAGTATGTTATCAATTTGAATTTACTCAAGACTTTTCAATTAAATGAGACTGAATCTGCATGCGGAGGTGCTAGACTATCCATGATAATAATGTTTGTGAAAATTGTTTAATTATTTTCATGGATTTTGTATGAATTCGATTTCCATCTATCATGATGTATCTGATGATAGCTTTGCCACCTGAATAATAAAAACCCAGGTTAAACGAAATCACGTTAAAATTTCATTCGCCAAAAATGTTTTATATGAAATGTTTCCTGCATTATACATGACTTCAAAAACATTTTGACATGGTTTCATGTGGCCTTCGTATTTAAAGCTGTATTTATAAAACCAATACAATAAATTATAAACGCGAAAAACTGAACATGGTATATAGTTAAAGTATAATTCGCAAGTGATTGGAAGATAAGTACATAGTCGAGATAGATATGGAATAAATACTTTTTCTTTGATACCTACAGTTAGTGTCACGCAAAAATTCGTGCCGCTCCTAAAATATGTGACGAAAATATCGTGTTCTCATTAATTTCTTATTGAAAGCAATATTAACATAATTAGATGTTAAAGTAACCAATAAGATAATTAGGTAAAAGAACACGTTTGGTTTCTCAATAATTTCAGAAATTGTTTTATCTCCCAAAACTTTGCTGTTATCATTTCCCTTCCTTCAGTTCAGGAACGGATTCAGAGCACATTAATTTTTGCCATACTCTTCGAATATACATTTGAGAAGTCATATAAACATTCTAAAATATCTATGGTGAATCATTATAATTGTACTTTCGTAATAACGCTCTCCAGTTCTCATACAGAACTTTATGGTTGAAAAGAGATGATTTTTCATTAATTTTTTTCACTCGAGGTGCATGTAGTGAAAATCATGTCCAATTAATTAAATTAAAACTTCCTACAGATTTCATGAAGATTGACCAAAATTCTTTATACCATGATTGGGCCTGCCCGTCAAAATGAACACAAATAAATTAAACAAAGTTACAAGATAGTAAGGAAATTGCAATTAAAATTTGGAGCAAGATTGTAGGACGATAATTCAACCGGAATTATTCAAGGTAAGGTCGTTAACTTTCCTCTAGTAGAACCAAAGGATATAAAACAACCATCAATTTCATATTCTGACAATTGAATGGAACCCATCGTATTTTTATTCCACCGTGCATGAAGAGGCTGACATAGTTTTTATGCGATTAACTATCTACAAACGTCTATGTGATCGTGATGAACCTTCTTCCGTTCTATTGGTAGGTGAAAGTGAATGCGAAGAATAACTAGATAAAAATCAAATAATGATTGTCCGCAAATGTCAAGTATACTGATTTTTTACACGTGTTCAACTAATGTATTTCATAATACAATCATGGTTTCTCTGTTATTGTCAGCGTGAAGTGGGACTACGTCCATATACAAACTATAACTATTGTGGTTGGTCTAGATGATGATATACCACTCTGTATTTCTTTTAATTTTCGAAATGATATAGGCGGGGAACATTTTTTTGAATTGTTTGGAAGGTTTTCATCAGAACTTCGTGAAAATCCACTTCCAACCTCAATCCCAACGTACCCTCACATTTCAAAAAGCTGTAACTTCAAAAAATCATATAACTTGTACTGAAACTTTTTTCAGCAAAATTCTGAAATGAGTTTCAAAGATATTTCGAATTGTTCAGTGATAAATTCTTTCATGAACAGCGTAATCCAATGTTTATCAAATACGAGATGGTTATTGAAATATTTGAAAAAGGATGAATTCATGAATGAAAGATATCAATACTAGTATTTCTAGTATGGAGAGTGCTTCAATCAAAGTGTTTGCAGAAGTCTTCAAGGAGTTGTAGTCAGAAGATTCATTTGATAGACGTTATCTTTTAGAAGATATACATGAAGACGAAAAATTGAGCGACAGCGAAAATGCACAAGAGTCATGGCTCACATATTTGCGGATGCATAACTATAAGAATCTAGATACTTAACTGTGGACACTCATCAGTAACGTTTGATCCTTTCTGGGATTTGTCTCTCTCCGTACCACAAAGAACCGACCAATTGAGTTTGTGGCAATGCTTGGATTCGTTTACGAGAGAAGAAACTTTGGATGGAGATGAAAAACCGACGTGTTCGAAATGCAAGGAAAGGAGAAAATGCACAAAGTCCCTATCAATCCACAAGTTTCCCCATATTTTAGTACTACAGTAGTTGGAGATAATCTCCAATGGAAAGATTTAGAGGCAAATTGAATGATGTCATCGAATTTCCTCTAGAAGGATTGAATATGAACAATTTTGCAGCAGAAAATTTGGCTCTTTGCTGTTATAATCTATATGCACTTTCAAATCACAGTGGGACTTTATACAGTATACTGAATACACTCGTATAGTGGCGCGTGGCACAAATACGACGATTCACACGTGTCACCAATTTCACCAAAATCGCTTGTGAGTGGAGTAGATAACTGAGGGAAAGTTTCTTTGTGCAATTATTATTTATTTTTTGTTAAATTCTTACATATACCTGTTTCGTCAATATTTTGAGTTTGAATTGAGTTTGATTTGTAATTTTCAGTCATGGAATCTGGCTGCTTTTTCATGGCATTTTGAATTACACCAGATTTTTTTTTTATTTTTTACTTTTAGGTAGCGTTGGGTCACATGTTCTCTATATATTCCCTAAACATTTCGACTAGACTCCTAGCCTATTATGATTAAAATTACGTGTCGTGTTCAGAATTTAGTTTTGGATTATGAAAAAATACAACTTAAAGAACTTTCAAATAACTGCATAGAAAATGAATACTCGAATTCACTTCTGTGGATGATTTGATATTTGAAAGAATCCGAAACCATTACAAAAACAATAGTAATCCACTCTAGAAAATTCCAGAGTTGTGGAAAATTTTATCTGAGAATTTCGATTGAAATTTTTAATTTTTTTATAAACAAATACTACTCTCGTAATTGTTCGCGTTGCCATTCAAACTGCAAAACTGACTTTGGCACAAATATAAAATGATGTAACCAAAGTAACACCAATCCATTATTGATGAGTTAATCGATTCACAAGTGACCTAAAATTATAGGTACCGGATTGAGTCATGGCTGGTAGGAGAAATCGTATCTGTCTAAAGTTTGGGTCGGTGTAAGACAAAGAAAGTATTACGAAAAAAGGAATAGAATTTTTTGTTTGCAATTTTACGCGGTAGGGTAGGAAGTGGTGATGAGGATCACTTAAGCAATAATTGAAATAAATAAATGAAAGCAAACTAAATTTTTATTGCAACCGCCTCATAACAAAATCTACTCAATTGACTATCATTTGAGATCAGTAATCATCACTTTTACAATCATCTTTGGGAAATGAAAAACTAAAAAAAATAAACTATTTTGATTTCCATTGCACTGAGGTAAGGGTTATTGTGGTCACCTTATGGGCAACGAGGATCATACAAATACCTAACAAGAATCGCAAACATAACCCTTGGTCGACTCCCGCCCCGTACAATCTGCATGAGCCCACAAACCACATGAAGTACATCTGTACCAAACCTCATTATTTCGGCCGAATTCGTTGCAGAATAAGTAAGCACGTATTCCCTGCGTCGTCAGCATCATCTAGCTCGTCGTCTTGGCATAAATCATCAGTAGCCACGTCTAAAACATAGGTATCATTTAATTCCTGGAGAACCTTCCTCTTTTCTCTTTCAGTTCCCTTCTTCGGCACTTTAGTCTGCTTTTCTTGACCCGTGACCCTTACCCTTAGTTAAATTTTGTCCTTTTCCCTTATCCTTGGCTGGTCAGACGATTTTACTTTTTTGTTTTTTTTTCTATCAAGTTTTTTTCATTGGCGTGAATGTTGAAATTTTGGCATGCTGCTTTTGACGACTTTGTCTAGTATTGTGGGTATTGCTTTTCTCTGGTAACTTAATTAATTTCGATACAATATCAAGAATAGAGACTCCTGGAGCAACTTATTTTGATGTGCCAGGGACTGGTGAATATACTGTACCAGGTGCTATTGAAACACTTTCCACTGATGTGCCAAGGGCTAGACAATCAACGGCGCAAGAAGTTCTTGGTGGCATCGGTGGTAGCGATGAATTAACTTGCATTGATGTACTAGGTACTGAAGAGCTTTCTTGGCCTGGCGCTGGGCTATTAATTTTAACTGATTGATCAAAGTTTTGAATTGCAGCAATCTTTGATCGGAGCAATTCGGCTGGTAGAAAATCTTCATCAGTTATGTATGTTTTTTGGAACAAATTTATGTTTTGTCATCAGTTCACCCAGCAGCTGATAAAATAGCTGCACTTCTGTTTTATTGAATGCCGTGATCAGATTTATGCTGGTAGCTTCTGGTTTTCTGACAGATATATCATTTCTGACCATAAATAATACCAACCTGTCTCGACCAGCCGTTTTCGAGGACTGTTGAAAATTGTGTTTAAGTTTAATCCGGTCAATCTAGACATTGACCGGATTAAAAACAAGACAATTAACAACAAGCTGCAAACGCGTGTAATCGTCTCATTTTTAACATAGTTAAAAATAAGATTTTGAAATTCCGAATGATTGCGATACCTGGAAAAAAAATTATTCGAGGTCAAAGGTCAAAAAACTCGAAAAAAAATTGGTTTTTCGCGATTTTCAGGAAAACGGTAAGTTTTATCATAAAATAATTTCGGATAAAAATTGTAGATCATAAAATTCTCTACAAAAAACGTATCAATACTTTTTTTTCTTAGAGCCACCGTTTCTGAGATACGACGAGTCAAAAAGTTGTAAAAGTTGTAATCGTCATTATATGCACACGTTTCCACACCATCTATGAGGTAGTGTACTTAGCGCGTTTTTTAACGTGGTTTCCCCAGTAGGCCTATTCCACATATCTGTTGTGATTCTGTCAAATTGAAAACTTGCATAATAAAATATATTAGGAAGGGTTGGAAATTATAAAAGCGATTGAAATTTAAAAAATGTAAAAATTTATTCATCTGAGTCATAACCTTCAAATACTTCTTCTTGTCGTTCTTCATCTTGTCTTCTTCTTCTAGATCTTCTAGATAACCAAGCCACACTTGAACTTGGTAATATACCCGGAAAAAATGTTGATGAGCAGCAACTGAGGTTGGAGGAAGACGAGCTAATTGCACCTGTTTCTTATTTTGAGTGTTTTTTACGAAACATATTGATACTTATCTAAGGAGGTGGTTTTTTTCGGAGCTTTGTACATAGAAAGAAGAAACTGAATCCCGTTGGTGATAATTTCTTGTTGAGTCGAATCACTTCTTTGGAAAATTCAGCATATCGAACTAAATCTTGTTTTTCAAACATTTCAAAGACTGTTGCTTTACCCCTCCTGTAAAATGCAGATGTCGTATCACAACCAGTTATTGCGTGTAAAAATAGTACATGATTTTGACTCTTTGCAAAAGTAGATAAACTTTTTGACGGATATATTTCGGTTTGACTTTGAGCTTTTCCTGGCTTTAGAAAAAAATAGTAAGTCTACATCTTCACCAACAACAATAGTTGTAATTGTCAAATTAAATTGCTCTATAGCTGTTTCAATAATCAGTACATCGGCATCGTTATTAGCCTGTTTAACCAATATATTTTCACCAATAAACTTATCCTTCAACATTGAAATGAACCGAGATTTGTTGTGAGTATTTGCAAGAAATTTCTGTTGACTGGTAGGAACTGTCATAATATCATCATCAAATAGAATATCGGATGATGAAGATGTTGCTAAAGATCGACGACGTTGTTCTGCAACTTTAATATTTCTCGTGCAATCATCACAGCCATCAAATACGACCGTAATTCTGGCACCAAAATGTCTACGTACATACTGAACGTATTTATCTAAAATAATGCTAAATGTTTCTTCACTATGCCACGCAACACGATGTAGTAAGTATCCACCGTCAATGATGTATGTCGTATTAGTATTGTCAATTTCAATATTGACCTGTTGGAAACAGGTCGTATTGATCCTAACATTAGCGAGATCTTCTAATTTTTCACACACTGTATTCATTGCATGCATACTATAAACCCATTCACTTATAACAATCTCTTTCGTACTTCTCCCTCGAGTTCCTCGGTCTTCATAGCTTTCATCATAGACTTCTCGATAACCATGTCCGTTGAAGTTGCACAACTTAATTTGTCTGACCGTCTGACAGTAAAAAAACCTTCACTGAATTTTTCATACACTTCGGGATCTATTAAATTTTGTAATTGTTGCATATCCTGCAAGTAAAGGTGTGCAGACTTAGCATATGGAAAATCTCCAGACGCGTGAAAATAAGGAAGCATTTCTTCAACTCACTTTAAATGAGCTTTCCAATCCCCCATACGCTCAGCTCTCAATAATTCTTTAGCGACTGAAACAATTTTAAAATATTGAATCCAAAATTTTGCAGTTGGTCCTTGCTCCTCATATTCTTTGAGCTTTTCATTAAATTTATTAAATAAAGCTCCAGATACATCATCATCAGACATGTGGAATAGGCCTACTGGGGAAACCACGTTAAAAAAACGCGCTGAGTACACTACCTCATAGGTGGCGTGGAAACGTGTACATATAATGACGATTACAACTTTTTCAACTTTTTGACTCGTCGTATCTCAGAAACGGTGGCTCTAAGAAAAAAAAGATTGATACATTTTTTGTAGAGAATTTTATGATCTACAATTTTTAACTGAAGTTATTTTATGATACTTACCGTTTATTTTGCGTCCATGAAAATTTGCATCGCCGAGCAGTAAAAACAAAATACACCTCTCATACCCTAGGCCAGTGGTCTCCAAACTTTAAAGCCCTCGGGCCAAGGTCCAATTTCTGCCCTTTACTATATTTCTAGACTAGGATAGTCGCAAAGTGCGTGACTTAAGCGAACTTACGCTTTTTTTTGCATTTCAATAATTATTGTGTATTGTGACACGTACATCTAGTGGCGAGTAGTGGTACTATGTACCATCTTTTTCAGCTACCCGCTAGGTAGGCGTAATTAAATATTTGTAATTACCGCGTTGGTTCGAGAAAGTTCTGGTTCTAGCTAGTGTATTCCAATCACCTCGAAATGGCAGTAATAATTGCATATAAAAAGGCTAGCGGCGCAACTGCGAGTTAGTCTGCGTAGGAAAGGCGAAGGAAGCGAAACTACCTATTGTGAAATAAAGTAACACCCGTCAATAAAAGTATTTTGATTTGACTTATTGTTTCTATGTGTGATTTGTTAGTATGGTAAAGAAGCAAAAAATCGACAGTGAATGCAGAACGTTCCAAGAAAAATAAAACTTTCAGTATTTTGTGATTGAGTCCAGTAATAAACGCAATGTTTAATTTGTAATGGAACCATAGCTCTTCTCGAAGACTACAACATTAAACGACGCTATGAATTGAAACATCTTCAAAGTTACTCCAAGTATACAGGAAGTTTGCGGAAGGAAAAATTTGAAGCTTTGAAACGCGGACTCAAATCGCAGCAATCATTGTTCACCAAAGCGAATATTGAACAAGAGTCTGCAACTCGCGCCAGCATTCGTGTGGCTCCTGAAATCGAAAAACGTGGCAAACCATTCACCGATAGAGAAATGATGAAAGAATGCTTGATTGCAGTAGCCGAAGAAATATGCCCTGAAAAGGTAAATTTATTTAAAAGTGTCAGTATGTCAGCAAACACCGTGGCTCGGAGGGTGCAAGACATCGCAGAAAATATATCATCTCAACTGTCTGGCAAAAATGGACATCATGAGTGGTTTTCTCTGGCATTGGATGAGTCAACGGATGTGTCAGATACTGCTCAGGTGTTGATTTTCATTCGCGAAGTAGATAAAAGCTATGAAGTGTATGAAGAACTTCTTGAATTTGATAGTATTCACGGCAGGACAACTGGGGCAGATATTTTTAAGGGAGTTGAAAATGCCATTAATAAAAAGAACTTTCAATGGAGAAATTTTAAATCTATAACAACTGATGGAGGCAAAAATATGTATGGTAAAAATAAAGGAGTGGTTGCACTTGTGTCAAAGACTGTAGAAAATGATGGTGGTTCAAAACCATTAGTCTTACATTGTATCATTCATCAACAGTCCTTGTGCTGAAACTGTTTGGATATATCTGAAGTTCTAAAACCAGTCATATCAGTTGTAAACTTCATCAGATCCACTGGGCTGAATCACCCACAATTCCGCGAGTTTATTCAACAGATTGGAGAAAATGATTTACCATATCATACTGCCGTACGCTGGCTTAGTTGCGGAAAAGTCCTTTAGCGCTTTTTTGAAATTCGGGCAGAGATCGAAATTTTTTCAAATGAGAAGCAGCGCCCTTATGTCGATTTGACAAATCATATGAACGAACTGAATTTGAGATTGCATGGAGAAAATCAGCTTCTCCCTGATTTATACACCAATATCAAATCCTTCAGGCAGAAAATAATACTATTTCAATCGCAATTACGTAAAAAATGTTTCACACATTTTGAAACATGTGAAATATTCAGCCACACTACAGAGACTGAATTTCCCGTCAATTTTGCAATCGAAACTTTGAGTGCTTTGAAGATAAATTTCAATACTCGTTTTTCAGATTTTGATGTCATTGCGAATGAAATTAAGCTTTTTCAAAATCCTTTTGATTCTGACATTGAAACCCTGGCTCCGGAAGTCCAAATGGAAATTATTGATTCACGGTGCAGTGATATGCTTAAGAACAAATATCAAAATTCATCTTTGTTGGAATTTCATGAGAGTCTTCAACTGGAACAATTTGATAATTTGCATAAATTTGCTCGTGGGTTGTTTTCTGTTTTTGGTACTACTTACTTGTGTGGGAAAACGTACACATGAGATGAAGTACACAAAGAATGTTTACAGATCTCAATTAACCGATGAGCATCTCAAATATCTTTTGATAATTGGTACAAGTAAAATTGATCAACAAATACAAAGTATTGTCGGTGGAAAATCACAATTACATAAATCTCATTAGTGTTTTCGTTTTACTGTGATTCATTTCAATTATTTGTTAGTTTTTATATGCTTAAACTTAGATACTTAAGTTAAGTTTGTCGTTAAGTTTTACCTTGCAAGTAAATGAAACCGAGTAATTATCATTCTGTGTTTTCTTCTTCAACTCATCACAGCAATAGTAACAACAATTAGGTAATCATTGGCTGTCGCGAGCCTGATTGATGACAGTTAATCATTGGCTGTCGCGGGCCGGATTGATGACACAGGCGGGCCGGATTTGGCCTGCGGGCCGTAGTTTGGAGACCCCTGCTCTAGGCCGTCGCAATACCTGGGCCGCACGATCGAAGCGCTAGCAGCGGGTCAGAGCGGGGTGGGGACGACAGTAAACGCGTTTCTAGCAGTTATAGTTTTGGCGACATGTTGGTGACTACCATTGCCCGCTGATTCATATCACCCGGTCTTCCCTTGTGGATTGAGAGGTAAACAATAAATGGATATTAAAATGCCATTTGGGTTCTTGTAGACATAGTAAAGCCAAACTCGCCGGTCATGACTCAGTCCGGCAGCTTGTATGGTGGTTATGCAAATCTAACTTTTCCCAAAAACAAATCTGCTTGTCTGTTTGTCAGAGCTTTCTGAACAATATGACCTAGAGTTTAGAATCGCCTCAATTTGGATAATTAGAGTGTAGACTCATAGAGAGTCATAAGTCAGTATCTAAATGTCAACGGTATGCATGGATGCGATCTCTCACCTATTTAGGCGTCAGAATTAACAATTTATTTCTCAACAGTCGGCTTCAACAGCAAGGACATATTACAAATTATAATTGTTGAATTGAAAATTACCTGTTATTTTATAGCTTTCATGGGTTTTAGATTATTATAGATCAGTAAACCGTTTATATTTGCTCTCTCATAAGAATGATTTTCAACTGTGTCAGTACTTTCTAAATTAAGTACTTTCTAAGTACCATCTAAATCAATAATCAGACCATGACGATGATGTCTATTATGGGTTCGTTTGACATGAATTCGTCCTCATATTTATTTGCTCGTTCTTAACGAAATTTCCATTGCTCGGAAAATTGTTCAAGAAATCATCGCAATATTGCACGAAATCGTTGAAATTGAAAGTAAGATATTAATTTGCTACGTGGTATTACAGTCCGGCTCAAACCAACTCATCTGGATTCAAATCTTGGTGAAACGTCAGTTGCCAACGGCTCCAAAGCCCATTCAGCGAACACACGTCGTTGTCTATGGTCGTTTTATCTCCAGTTCTTGGGTCAGTTGAATTTTGTACGAGAGCAGGCCCAAGTCACGACGCAAAATTCGCCAAGTTGTGGTCTGCGAAAAGCCAAGTTCTTGTGAGCGACGCGAAATTGACTGCCTCGGATTCTCCTGCACACTCTCACAGACAGCGGCGATGTTTTCGACAGATATTGCGTTTCATCGACGTAACGATGTTGGTCGATTGTTTACTGAACTAGTGAACTCAAATTCAACCACCACATTGGAAATAATCCTCTCAGTAGGACGATTATGGTGACCGTGAAAATGGGCGATGAGCGCACCCATCGTGATAAAAAAAAGTTATTATTTGCACGTGTTGTTGAATGCTATATCCGTCCATGGTGATTTGGCAAAACAGACTGGATAAATGATAACTAATTTGTAAGATATAGCTTCAACAAGATGGCCGTTAGAAAATTGTCAAAGTTCAGAAGTCCCTGTTGGAAGGCCCTGTATATGATACTTTTTTTCATATAAGGCGAGAGAAATGACTCAAAACTCATCAGACAAAAAGCAATTTTGAAACGAATAACCCGCAGATATACTTTGGGCTGAAATATAACTTATTTATCTTGTTTTAGTGATTTTCTGTACCACACAATGATATTGCCGTGTCGCGTATTATCCTGGGGAATACAAGGAGAAATGAGAAATCATGAGGACAAAATGACCTAATATTACTTGGGACGTCCCACTATACTGATAGAATTAGGATATGCTTCGAATCTTTCTGGACAATAGCAAAACATTCCGGGGAAAGGCTGAAATCTTCCTCGAGATGAGATGGGCATCAGTAATCCAGGATATCCTGTGGGGAGTTACAAAGACTCTTTTATGATATTCTGTGAACATCTATGGGAATGTTCACAAGAATTCCTGAGGTGCAAATGGATGATAAAGTGGGATATCATAAGAAACCGGTGTGTTATCTGGGTTAATATTTTGAGTTTTATTATCAACAGATGATCTTTCTTTCATTATGTGGTATATTCCGTTTGTATTCCAAACATTCGTATGGAATCGAATTAGTATTTGCTACTGAAGAGTCGATAAGGCAAGTGTCTTACGGCGAAACATCGGATGTCTAGCCACAATAAAAATCAACCAGTGAGTCCACTCCCTCTACTTTCATTCATAAATTCACAAAGTTCTAAACACAATATCAATTCCAGACCCTTTATTATAACTAATCCGATGCCTGTGGTACCGTCGAATCCTTCGAATCCACATCACTGAACGCGTTGGATGAGAATCTCATCCTGAGAGCGGTTGAAGGTCCCCAGCATCACGGGCGGATTACGTGGTAAGTGAGTCTACTGATTATATTTATTCTACTGTGGTCTTGCAGTAGTCCATGCAGTGTCCCATGTAAATGAAATTTTACTTCTTCCATCAATTATATTGTGTAGGAATCCTGTGAATGATATCTGATTCGATTCCATACGAATGTTTGGAATACAAACGGAATATGTTTGTTTGTTTGTTTGAAATATGTTTTTTTCCGTTAACCAGCTATCGCACCCCTACGAACGATAACTCTCGAAAGTCGAAACTTATGCGAGCTGAGGACTAACGAGGTCTTACCTTTTAACGTGTGATTCTTAACACGGGTTGGATGATAGCAAGTGAAAATCGAGCGTTCAGCCTGGGGCTTGAACCATCGACTCACACATCGGCCGATTGACTGAGTGAACAAAGCACCAATGTCGAACCGCCCAGCTATCGACCGACCTAGAAAAAAGTGTTTTTCGTATAATTCAGCGTTCATAGGAAAGTATTCCTTTCGAAATTATTTCACTAGTATTATTCAATGTTTATATGAAAATAGCTGTTTCAGGGGGCTTTTTCTTCCAGTTTGTGTCTGAAAGTTACTTCTTTGCATGATCTAAACATCTTTGTATTGATATTAAATTCATAGAAAATATCATTTGAACTAGTAATAATTCAATTTAATTCCACAAAAAAAACTTGAACCAGGCGAAGTTACAATTGTCATATTTTTACAGAAAACTAACGATGTCTATAAGACTTAAGAGGTTAGACAAAAAATTTAGTGTGAATAAGGGTGAGTACAAATATTTACCTGTTTCAAAATATTGTCAGACCCTAAACAATCTAAATCCAACAAGAAAATCTGATATTCACTTGGACTGAAGATAGTGATCGTATTATTAAATCCGCTAATCTTTGTTGGTATATTTCTGGTAGAGAGATGTCTCAAAAAATCCATCTTGCTTTCTACAAAAGAAGAGCATTGCTTTTGTGTAAATGAAAAACTTGACAACAACTATCACCTCCGGTCCAGCACAGGTACGCCGTGACTATACTTGGAACATTTTGTTTTTCTATAAGATCGTGTACTAAACTCATAACTTCAGTAAGATTCTTCAATCCTGAATGAACATTATGTAACACCAGGATCAAAATCCCCAGTGTTTTCAACTGCATTCTCTCTTGTTTTGCCTAATTCTAGTTTCAACCTTCATTCTTATGAACTGCTGAAATGAATTATCTATGAGATGATACCGTTGAAGGTACAATGCCATATAATCATCGAGTTCCTAATCTGGTAATTACATATTCAGATGAGCAACTGTAGAGACGATTTAATAACATATCATTAGGCTAGAGAACAAATCCTTTTCTTCCATGAATTCTCATTATGTGTTATTTTATTCAACTACCGAAATATGTTCGAGTGAGTTTTGTTGTTGTTGATATTTTTATAATAACAGCCAAGTGTACAGCATTCAACTAATTAGAATAACAATAATTAGTAAACCATATGAAAAAATAACACTGATATACATAAAATCACTACATATTATACGGGGTCTGTTCAAAAACTAAGGTGAATTTTTGTTTTTGAAAAATGAGAAATAAACCTTTGTTTTTATACTACTTGTATACAAGTGGTATGAAAAAATATAAATTTCAGTTTTATCTTTCATGATGATCTCCTATCACATAGTAACGGCTATATCCATCAATTTATTTTCATTTATTCATCAATTTATTTTTTATCCCCTTCAAAGTAGTCCCCCTCAGATTGAATACACTTGTTCTGGCGTTTTTTTTCTTATCAAAGGAGTTCTAATATGTCCTCTTTGGTATGTCCTTGAACTCTCTCAGTGTTTCGGTTTTTATCTACTCAATCGTCGCAAAACGCCATCCTTCCATTGGTCTCTCCAATCTTCAACCTTGGGAACAGAAATACGGTGGATGAGGCATGATTACGGTATTGTTTTTTGCCAAAAAATTGAGCAGGTGTCGTGATGCAAAAGCCTTGAATTGTTTTTCCACAACACCGGACCTTTTCTTCGTATTGCTTCTAGCAGAAGGCATAACTTCTTTGACCGAACGACTATGTGGCAAAAACTCTTGATGCACTACGCCATGGTAATCGAAGGAAGCCTTCAACCAGGGGAAGAATACAGTTATGGCCCTGTTGGATATCCAAAAAACTTTCGATAGAGTTTAGATAGAGGGATTTGTCGCCAACTTGTGGTCGGCTGGCATGCCCTTATTTGTGATTAGGATTCTTCAATCCTACCTCAGCAACCGAAATTTTCGTGTGAGAGTGGACCAAAACACATCTACGAATTATCCAATTGAAGCAGGTGTCCTGCAGGGGTCCTGCCTGTCATCGCATTTGTACTCTCTGTACACGCACGACATTCCTATGTTCTCGAAAACGAATGTCGGTATATACGCGGATGACACTGCTATACGCGCATTCGTTTTCGAGCGAAGTGGCGAAGCCACAGCTTCAAATCCACCTCAACAGGTTGGTCGTGCCGTAGTCAAGGGTAACTGCGTTGACGGGCAGAGGAGCGCGCGATATCTGGGAGTTATCCTGAACACATCAGGAGGCTATCTTATAAATTCTTCAAGTTCTTTCTAACGAAAAACCCGCTGAAGAGGGACGTCACGGCGCTTAGGAGTTATCATAATCAACTCCGAAAACACGGGCTGATTTATGAAATGCTTAATATCTTCCATGAACGGCGTGAATGTGACCTCGCTCAGTTATTTTCCTGGTTTTTTGATGAATAGTTCCCAGGGGGCTAATGATAAACTTGCAGCACCCATCTACTATATTCAGATATGAGGTACCGAAACCACAACATCACGAGAAATCTCGGGTAAGCCTCGGCAGGAAGCGGAAGTCTTCAGCATTCAGACTGAATGCTGAATTGAGGCTCTGTTGGGCAGAGAGCTACCCTTTAACACCAACGGAAGCGCCTCCCATCGGCCTATCGTGGGTCTATGAGGCGGCGCTTTACCTCGCGGACGTCCTGGGGCTCAATATTGAAGTATCATTCTGCTAATTCCCCTTTTCCTTTTTCTATTCTAAAATATTCATCGAAGTATTTCTGCAATAATAATCTAAAACATAATAATGATAGGGGGATAGGGCCTGACCAGCGCATACTTCGGTTAAAGATAGGGCCTGACCAACGCATACTTCGGTTAAAATATTTATTTGTAGTTCCTTATTACATATAAATACAATAATTATTCAATCTATAAAACTAAAAAAAAAACTACAAATGAATCTAGAAACAACATGTACCGGAAGGGTACTGTTAATATTAGTTCTAGCTTTGAAGAAAAGAAAAGTAAACTAGAGAAAAAACGAAAAAAAAAGAAGAGAAAAAAGGGGAAGGAGAGAGGGAAGAGGGAGAGAAAACATGTTAAAGGTTCATTCTGAATATTTTTCAGAAGTATACAATTTATGAAAGCAATGAAGGAAACTTTACTAACTTCATATTTTTGTAGAATATTATTATACAAACTGTATTTGTTATATCGTCGGTATAGAGTGGTTCGATGGGGCGGAGGGAAAAGTAACCCTTTAAAATATGTACATTGCTACGAAATTTTATTTTGTTATACAAATATGATGGACATATGTTGATTAATATTTTATGAAAGTGGGTAGCCGAGTGTAAAACACGTCTATTTTTCATAGTTAACTATTTGGTTGCCTTAAGTTTATATGAAATTCTGTCATATTTTCAAATACCAAATGTCTTTTTTATTCAGACATGAACACAAGCGCATTTGTTAATTTTATTTTCAAACTCACTGATAACAAACGATGATGAGGATAAAGCATTTTGAAACTCATGTAACTTCTCTGCAAACATTTTGTCACATGTTTTGTGAACCTTAAATTTACGTCCATTTCAATACCTAAATTTTTGGCACCGTTCCTGGGGCNTTCAGTGAAGAATCCTGCACTGACACCTGTCGGATATAATCCAACGCCCTTCGTGGTATTAGCCAGGGGAGTAGTTGTTTTCTGATAGGTGTCAGAGTCCACTCACCTACAGTGCAGGGAGTTGAAACTGGCCTGAACGAATTGCTCCTTCAGATGATTTAATTTATAGCCAATCTTCAAGTATGCCCACTAACTGTATGTGAAAAGTTTGGAATATATGTTTCTATTCATTTATATATCAAATTAGGCATCAACATGTTTGTTTACTGCCTATGAATCGTATCTCGAGTATATTTTACACTACTCGTAATCAAACGTAACCGCAAAGTAAGTCAATTTACGGTCAAATTCAATCACAAGTATCAAATGTGCCACGGAATAGATTTTTTTTATGAATTGATTGGTTTCTTTCTGATTATTGTAACCATAAACGACCTTGTAGCACTAAATAAAATATAAACAATCAATTTAATTTTTTCATAATCTGAGAAGCTGGTTCCTCAAAAATTGAATTGAAATCACATAAAAAAGGTGCCGATAATTATAGGTCAGAATGAAATTTCATTTATACCTGACTATTGACCCGCCCCGGCTCCGCACGAGTGCAATGCTGATACTAAACATAAACTTTTCCACCGGAAATTCAAGGGCGTGGAAAAACAGTGATGAAAAGATAATTTTGTTTTATCGACGCACATGTTTCCCTTGCGGCTGCCGCCCCCGTTGGAATATTTGAAAATCCTTTCTTATTGCACATCTACAACATAAAACGAATCTACATACAAAAATTCACCCTCCGAAAATAATAAGAAACACTGATTTAAAAAAAAACATCCAAAAGAACAATTCGTTCAGGCCAGTCTCAACTCCATACACCGTAGTTTAATGGACTGACACCTATCAGAAAACAACTACTCCCCTGGCTGATACCACGAAGGGCGTTGGATTATATCCGACAGGTGTCAGTGCAGGATTCTTCACTGAAGTTACTCCTGCATAAGCTGTTGGCCATACAAATACCGCAATAGATTTTCAATTATTGGAACACACTTGCAGACCGATTTCGGGCTGTTTGGCCACTCGTCAGTGCAAGGTAGTGAATATCATCAAGATAAAGTCGATGATTTCCGATAATTGAGAATCGAATTTCTTCAGAGTATCATTCCTGGAAGTAAGCAGAAGCAGACAACAACAGGTTTGTCATCGCCCCATCTGCCTGTCAACGAGGTAACCAACTGCATGTCCGAAGTTTGCCCAATTCCTCGTATAAGAAAAGAAAACTTCTCACACATAGTCAGTGGGCATACTTGAAGACTGGCTATAAATCAAATCATCCAAAAAAACAATTCGTTCAGGCCAGTCTCAACTCCTTACACTGTAGTATATATTATAAATTTTGTTTTCGAAGTATAAGTTTCTGAAATCAGTTTTTCAATTTCCATGTGGAAATAACCATCTAGTATAAATCTATTCGTCACGCACAACTGAACTGACCGACACACAACGTGTGAATCAAACTCGATTTGTTTTCGAAGGTTAATTCACTTAAACACCTTCCTTGAATATGAATAAACTAGAGGCGTGTGGTATTTGCGAACATTATGTTTTTATGTAGGTCATAAGCATTGACTCAATATGTTTCACTAGCAGTCAACCTAAAAATAATCAGAAATCAGCACGAGATGCAAGGGAAAATATACAGAGTGATCCAAAAGAATAATTTACAACTCGTTTGCGATGCTATAAGGTCATCGAAGTTACTCTTAAAGTAGGTCTAACAGATTAACTGTAAAAAATGTAAGGTTGCTGATTCATATACAAAATGCTTTCGGTGGGATGCTTTCTTTTCAGAATAAATCGAATCTTTGCCTGCCAAATCGGCAAAAACTGCTAGTAAATTAATTTACAGAAAAGCAATTTAAGTTTTTCTACTGTATCCTTGGTATCATTCGTTAATATAGCTAATAATAACTCCCAGCATTGATAACGAAGATCTAAAGGAATCAGCAAAATTACAATTTATTAGCTAGTTGAGATCTTTTTGTATTTTATAGCGAAAAAATAACCTACTTTCGTAAAAACGAGACTTGCGGATCATTTTATGTTCGATAATAGAATGAACATGATAAGGAGAATCAATATAAACAACAAAAACGTTAACATAAACTTCAAAATCCAGGAGTATCATGCCTCATTCGATGTATTATCGAAGCCCCAGAAAAATAAATTGTGCAGCCTGAAATGCAGACCTTGGAATCTGCTCAGCTTTTGGAATGAAGTTTTGTATAAAATTGGTATCATCAGCTAGCAAATCGATTGAATACGTTTATTTTCTCTTAATGTTGGTAGGTTAGTATTACATGTGTTTTAAGTGGTGCCCTGCTGTAGGCTAGTGCCTCTTCAGGGGCCGTGTTAGCAAAAAAAATACATTAATTGTTTTTGTGTGTAGTTTAATCTAGTCCTTGCTGTTGGGTGTTTGTGTATGGTTATAGTGCATGTCCTGTGTTGGTCGGGTTAGTGGGTCTTCTCTCTGTAGTTGCAGGTGGTTTGTTGGTTGGTTTAGGATCTGATGATTCTTGGGGTATAGGTAGAACTATTTATTCTTGGGCTCCTCCTCTGGCAGTGAGCTGTTTTTCACCTGATCTCCAGCGGGAACTCTTCGAGGATGTCCTGGAACCGCTCCGGGATATCCTCCAGGGCTCCTAGCAGGCTACCATGGGTAACATGGGAACTTTTTCCTGGAAATCCTCCTTGGGCTCTCGTGGGGCGTCCAGGGGGTGGCCAGAGTCTCAATTGTGGTGGTGTTGCTACTTCTGATTGTTCTGGTGGTGTATTTGCCTCGGAGTTTCTGAAATCCAGCTAGCATATCGATTACGAACATTGTATCATAGAAAGTGAGAGATCAAAGAAGGATGTTACAACCAGCACGGACGATACAACAAATGAACAAATAAAGTCGAAAGAGATTGAACAGACCTATAAATAATCTAAGAACAGCAACCAATGAGTACACAAAATTAAAAGGAGAGAGAGCTTCTCCGGATGCACTTCCCTGCATATCTCAAATCTAGTACATGACACCATAGTACACATTTGACACGACATGAAAGACCTATATGAAATGGTAAAGGGGAAAAATTTAGAATGGGTATCATAAAAATATGGAAAGAATAATCACAAATAGCCCATGGGGCTATAATGCTTCTTGAAGACATGGAAAAAAGAAACAATGGTTAACAAACAGTTAAAAATTCATTTTTCGATATTTTCCGATTGATAAAACTTTTATTTGTTTTGGAATTGGTTTGAAGCGCATACACCCAAGTTGTAAAAAAAGTTATTTTAAGTTCACTTGTACTGTTAGTATTAATGACCGGCATTATGTTATATTATATAGAGCTTACGGTTTAATTCAAGGTTGAGCTAGTGGAACACATTTCTGTAGAAATTATAGGAATTTTTCGAGAAATAGTTTTCTTATTCAAATTGAGAAAAAAATGTTTGGCTTTCTACTTCTCTTTTCAAAAAAATGTGGGAAACATTTTTCATTTATAAATATGGAGAAACAGAAAGCCAGAAACCTTTTTACCAGTTTTGCAGATGGAAAGCTCATATTACTCATTGCTCCTACCAAGAACCAGAATGAAAATGATGTATCTGCAAATTCAAATATCTTGGACCTCATTTTGACCTTACGTCTTTCTTTGGCTATTAACAGATTTCAGTTACACCTATTTCATGTTTCTGGAACCAGTGACGAACCTCTTGATGGTTTGAGATGACTTTGTATCTCTATTACCAAAATAGTGTCTATTATTCTATTCTGAGCTTTCATCGTGAGGTGAAATTTGTCTTTTCAATGACAATAAAAATATTTCAACACCCTGTTTTTTTTTTAGTATAAAAAATAATATTCCAAGTGCCTTGCGTGGAAATTGAAGGACGACCTGTCAACCATGCGAGCTACACAAAACTCCTTCTATCGAATAAAATTCACTATTTTTTTTTCAAAAGTGGAAATTTCCAGTAGAAAGTCTTCTTGAGGCAGATCTACCAAAATTGGTAATGATTTCTTTTGATGCCAGCGGCAGTAAAAGCTGTCACTTCAAGTACCGCCAACACTAACAGTAGAACCGTCACCTTGCTGATAATGATTTGAATTTGATATGAAATAAAAGTCAACTACTGTAGTAACTCAAATTTCTAGAACGCCTTACACAAGTATTTTGATAATATGAAAATTCATGGTTTAAATATTTCGGAATATTTTTCTTGTATTTCTCCTTTCCTTTGTTTCCTTCAAGAAAATTGAAGGTTCCGTATTCCAATCACAGCATAGTTTATTCATCAGATATGTGATAATTATGAATTTTGTCACGATCATAATAATCAATTTGAAGAAGTGGAAATTCCTCTGATTATTTTATTATGCAAACTATCTTCTGAGTATTTGAACAAAGAGATGTGTCTTTATGTATTCCTCATTTCTTTAATGACAGATCCGGAATCATTTGAGTAGGTTTTTATGTAACAAAACAAAGAAGTATCACATTTTTATTCCGTAGTATACGTTCCTCGGAGAATTAACCAAGACATATATCCTAACAGAGTAATTCCATGTGCTAAGACATTCAGAACGCTACATGCAAGATTATTTGAAACTGGGTGTTTTGATAAAAATGCAGGTGGTGGAAGACCAAAAACTGTAACAAGCTCCAAGCTTTACTGCTACGTGATTTTCATCCAAGATCAATGTTTTGCAGATGGATGATTCATACAATAGCACACAATAGTTATGTTTTACCAAATATTTCATTTACGGACCAAGTGAATTTTTCACAAGATACTTATATGAACTTTCACAATGACCATTTTCGGGCCGACGAAAATCCCCATGTTATTAAAGAAAATAATTTTCAGCAACAACTTTCGCTGAACGTTTGCGTAGGAATGATTGGTGAGACTACCTAATTGGCCCATTTTTCTACCAGCAAGAATAACAGGTGTATCCTACACGGACTTTTTGCGAGGTCGTTAACCCATTTTGTTAGAAGTGTCGGTACTTGTAAGAGGCAACATGTGGTTTATGCACTTTTGGGCTCCAGCTCATTTCAGTTTTCTTACTCGTCAGCATCTCGACATCACCTACCCTAATCACTGGATTGGACGTGCAGAACCTCAAAATTGGCCAGTTCGCAGTACTGATATGAATCCTCTAAATTCCTATTCATGGAGTCATCTGAAGGTTCCTTTTTGTAAAACTTCTATACTAGATTTGAATGACTTGAGGAATCGAATAATTGACAATTGCAATGTCATAAGGAGTAATCCCAGGTATTTTTGAACGTATCAGACAATCGGTGACTAATCGATTGTAGTCGTGTATTTTATCAGAAGGTAGACATTTTGCTCATTTACTTTGTGGTCGGAATTGTTTATTATTTACTTTTGATTTTTATTTTATATTGTCCATGGATAGTTTCTAGAAGTGATTTTATTTCTCGAACCCAAAGCTTGATATGAAGCAGACACCTGCGATGAAAAGATTGTATTTTCAGTTGCCTGATCTAAAAAAATGAAAAACTACAAAATAAGTCAGTGGCGTTCTTTTTTTTCTCAATATTATTGGCTGTGCTGCCCACTGAGACGCCACTAGACCTAAGGATTTCAATCTAGTACGGGCTAAATAAGCGTCTCATTATTTTGAATAACTGTATCCAATTTTAACCAAATTGGGTTACGGATATTATTGAAAATTTATGAATACCGTTTTTTTAAAACTTTAACGCCCTGTATCTCAGAAGCAACTCCGGACATATGTTCATAGGAACTTTTTTCTTCAAACGACCTAATGAATCAACCTCTAAAGTTTCGTACCGTACTAAGGAAACACTCTGTATATTACGGGCTCTGTCGGAAGTCAGTGAATGAGTTAATTATGAAATTGAGTGAAAGATAACTTAGTTTGATTGGGGTTATCACTTTATTCAGTACTGTAAAACTAAACATAAACTTACAACATTGTCTATGACATTTAATAATTTGAAGTCGATAAAAACAAAATGATTCATTTACAAAGATAATGAATATTAGAAAGTGGTCAAACTTTAGTGAATTCAAAACTGATCCGAACAGTCCAAGAAATTTCAATTACCTACTTTCAAAATATTTTCAAATCATTACTACATTACGATCATCATTATCGTAATGACCATCATTACGATAATGATTGTCATAATATAACGATAAGCAATAAGTAAGTCGAAAAACTTAGAGTACAAATTAGAGTACAAAGTATCGAATTTTAACGTATAGCTCTTTAGAATAAATTTCGAGATCGAACGCATTAGCCTAAGCAAAATTGCCTGTCTATATGTGTCATGTGCTCGATCAGAGAAATTTAGAGTTAAATGTACATTGTTTGACATGGTGAGTAAGCAAAATAAACTATATTTCTGATATTGAATATTTTACTTCCGGATGTGATCAACACAGGGGAGAGGGTGTGAACACTTGGTATTTTCTATTTTTTTTTAGGTTGATTTTGTATTCAGTATATCATAAAATTTCTTAGAATAATTCATAACATATTGTTTTGTTTGAATATTGTATTTCTTAATTTTTGAAATCTGTTTTAAGTCAATTGGTAAGGCATTGAAAAATTTTGCACCGAAAAAAAGAAAGTTCTTTGTGTTAATATTTTTTTAAAGGATTGGACATTAACATTCATGTTTGCGGTAGACCTGTTTATCCTAATATTTTTCTGGTTGAATTTCTCTTGATTTATGAACAGTCTCTTCAAACATTGATGAGTGTATAATAGTTTAACGTTTAATATATTTGCTTCCTGATATAGCTAATCGGTGGAAAATCTTTTATTTTTTTTCAGGATGATTTTACATAGTGTGTTTTGTGTTGTTTGTATAATTTTCAGTGTGTTGTTGTTTTATATTTACATACTTTCCCGAAATGTTGATATTTCTAGTAGGCTGCTGTCCATCTTTCAACACAATGTTTGGTGATACATGAAATAAAGTTGTTTATTGTCAGATTTGTGCTCTCAGAAGGTACAATATGGCTCGTGCTGGTTATAATAATCACGATTTCTTTAACTTATTGGTGATTTATGGCGAATGCAATAAGGTGTTAACAAGAACATGTGATGCTTATGATATAAGGTATCCAGAAAAACCGAAACCGTCTCCAGATATCATTAGAAGATTAATCTTCAATCTTACGAACTTTAGATCATTCGAAAGGAAAATTATTAAACGGTTGTTGACAATGAAGATAATGCGATTACAGTGCTTGGGTACTTCACTGCTTTTCCAGAAGCATCTTTGAAAGATGCAGCACGAGATTCGGGATTGAATAAAATGTTCATGCAGAGAATATTAGCAAAATATAAATAGCATCCGTATTCTCATACTTCAGTCCCTGGCCTGAAGCTATCCGAATATGAGAGTAGAATTAACTTTGCGGAGTTATTCATTATGAAAAATCAAGGAAACGACCAATTTTTGAGGAATATTATATGGAGCGACGAAGCAAAATTTACCAAAACTGGGATATTCAACAAGTGGAATTCTCACAGCTGGAGCGATACAAACCAGCATTCAGTTCGAGAACGTCAATTTCAAGACCGTTGGAATTTCAAAGTTTACTGTCCTGTTAAAGACGACGCAATAGTGATGCTTCACTTCTATGACGAAAATTTAAATGATGGTTAGTTGAAAAGTATCGGAATTGTATTGTTTCATTGATTTAAAAAAAAATTAAAATACATCACTCAAGAAAATGGCATCAAGGTAGCCAATGTAATAAACATTCATAACATCTAGTTGAGTTTTGGGTATAGGGAAGTGTATCTCAACTAGAGCTTATTGTCATGATAGAATTGAACCTTAAGGAAGAAAATGGGGGTTCCCATTTGAAAAGGTTGAGATTTTTTATTTTCCTCATTCACTTATTGGGCCCTAATTTTTGTGCACTCTATGGATTATTCAGTGGACGTGAAAATGATGTGTGGATCGTTCAACCTTCAATTATCACGATTCACTAGCTGCATATTTTTGAAAATGTTAATTTACATGAAAATGACGTATGTTCGAGAGGCTGCATCTATTACTTTTTCTAAAAAAACTCGAATAACTCGAAAACGGTTTATTTTGGGTATAGGGTATGATACATGAGTTAGAATCTAAATCATGAGATAAATTCAAAAATGAGGTGAATTACAGGGTGTGCCATTAAAAATAACAAAGATAACGTCACTTCCGGTGAAATCCGAAACGTCACCTAAACGAAAATATTTCAGTTGAATTTTCCATTAGTTCTTCATCCATCCTATCAATTTTCACAATCGCCCTACTTTCAGTTTTCTATATATAGATCGTGTTCACTCGTCAAGATATACCCTGTACCGTTGGAGTTACATGCAGATAATGTACCGTAAGATTGTTTATCTTACATAGTTCTAAATAAAAGTCCGCGATAGCATATAGCTACTCCTTATATGGTAGCCACTATATGCAAAGTACTGCGCCTAAAATACAATTAAATTGGATACTTTTTTTACAATGCACATTTTAGAATATCTGTCAAATTCTCATAAAAATTGATTCAATTGTCATTTTAAGTATTTAATATAGATAAACTTTGTCTTTTACATTAAGTAATTTGGACGAATTCGTTTAAAAGTTATCACGATAAGATTAACTATTAACTTGACCCGAGGCGGTAAGCCATTTCGCGTCGTGTCTACTGTAAGACGACGCTGGACGATGCGCGGTTGTAGAGGGGCGGTCTAAGCAATGAAGCGCCATCGCCGAGAACGCGACCCGAACCCAGACAGACGCGTGAGGGCAAACGTCATCGACGGTTGTGTTAGTTTTGCGAATTTCTTTATAGGTAACATTATTCGATTCTCGAAGCTATTCATAACTTAGTGTAGTAGGCATATTTTTTGGTTCCTGTATTTTCAAAGTTCAAATATAAATTACTAACTGTTGCCGCTCTTATATTAATGTACAGCTGAAGCTACAAACCTAGAATCTTGAAATATGCAGGTAGGTTTTTTGTATAGCGTAAATAAGCAAGAAAGGAAATCAGGAATTTCCCAATAAGGGGGAAATATAGGGGTTTGAAGACTGCATTGAATTTCGTCAATTTTCAAGTTGGAAAGCTGAAGTTTTGGATTAGTGAAAAAATGCTGAAACTATTTGTTTAAAATGGTTTGTCACGAATTTTAATGTGAAAGTACGTGTAGTTTAGATGAATTCTTGAAACTGAACTGTATTATAAGCAAATACCAGTTTGGGTTTTAGGTGGAAAAAATACAAATGCTGGTGAAGTAGCCGCCGCAGTTTTTTGCGATATTTCAAAGGCGTTTGATTTGTCAATCATAAAATTTTACTAAAAAAAACTCCATAAATATGGATGTAGAGGTGTAACGAACACTTGGTTCGAATCGTACCTTTCAGGTCGGAGTCAAATGGTGAGGACAACGGTACTCTCGGAGAACAGCGTCATTGAATCTGGTGTACCAAAAGGTTCTGTTAGGCCCTATTCTATTTCTGCTATATATGAATGACATCTCTATCATTACCATATCTGGTAATTTCACTCTACCCACGGATGATACTACAATATTGTGGAAAGAAAAAAAACTCAGTGAAGCTAAATAAAATAATATCATGCGGTTTGAAGAAGGTGAAGAGCTGGTGCGATGCAAATTTACTCTCTCTCAATGCATCTTAAACAAATATAATAGATATCATTCAAATGTTTGCTTGATGAAATTTCAATAGACGCTGCCATATTACAAAATAAATTAAACATAAAATTTCTCGATGTACTCATTAATAATAGACTTAAACAACTCATTTGTTGGTGCGACTAAAGAATGCACATGCGTCATCAATACGATATTTTTATATAGCATCCTTTTCTTTTCTAAGTGAAAAAGAAAGACAAACCAGAAATAGAGAAAGAAAGTGGGGCAACTTGTTCGGATGATTCCACATTATTAGTCCAATTGAAACAAAAAAAAACCTTATTTTTTATCGGGTATGTCATCATCTATTGCTGTTTTGGAGATACAGGGTGTTGAAATTTAATTTTTTGTTCGTTTTTTAAAAATAACTTTTGCAAAAAATAAGTTATTTGGTACCCGAGTCAGGATACAGAGGAGAGTGTGTATGCAAGAGCCAGGCTTTGAAAGATCCGATGTGATTTTCTACCACTTACCAAAATCTTACCATAATTTGATTTTAATGTTTGCATGGCAACACTGAATAGATGTCATCCACAAACATTTAACAATTCTGCGAAAACGAATGGCGTCGGTAAACCACATCAAAAATTTCACTCAATTTGTTTTACAAAGAAAAGCATGTAGCATGAGTTGATAAAACTGATATGTTGTATTGTTAGGCATATATTTAGTATTATTTTACGATAATAACGGTTTACGGGCCTTCCAAAACAAGATATTGAATAGTTATGAACGAGTGGATTGTGATTTGAGACTGATAAATAACTGATTTTCACAGAAATGAGCAATTTCACAGTTTGATAAGATTTATATAACAGATAAATAGTTTAAGTGATTTTTATTTGCTGAAAGACTGTTTTTTTTGCAAAGAGCAACCCTCTCTGTCATAGCACATGCCCAGCTCTTTTCATACACATGTTGCTTTGAAATAA